>JAODAL010008976.1:0-35000 GCA_025379985.1 Phyllomedusa bahiana
GTGTTTCCCCTACCCCAGTCCCCTCCTAGTGCCCCAGTATTTCCCCATGCCCCCAACCCTTCCAGTCCCTAGGTGAACCCCAAAATACCGTTTGTTTTGGCTCAAAAACACACACAAATGAAACCCTTTGGTCCCCAAAGCCATGTCTTTTCCAGCCAAGTACCCTCTTCAGCTTCCTTCTCCACAGTCTATGGTTTCTACAATTTCTTCTTCAGTGTCCCACTGCACAAGGACTTTCAATACCTTTTTGCTGTCACGTATCGTGGTACTGAGCTCACCTGGACGAGGATGCTTCAAGGGGCACAGAACTCACCCACCCAGTTGACTCAAGCCGTGCAGGACATGTATGATATTCTCTTGTGTGCAACTGATTTTCCAACTTGTAAATCAAGCTCTTTGAGTCATTTTCAACATTTGGCATCCATCAACTGCAAATATCACAGTCCAAGCTCCAATGGAGTTCTAAGAAAGTTGTATTCCTCGGACATTGCATATCACAGGAACAAACACCTTATTGATACGGGAAAAAGCTGTGATGCTCATTTTCTTCACCGACCAATCTAAAACAACTCAAGGATTTCTAGGCCTCGTCTTTTACTGACGTTCAATGGATACCCAATGCCTCCAGTTTTATGCAAGTTTTATATGATTCTTTCAAGGACATATTTACACCAATGAACTCTCACTTGAGGGCACAAGAGGGGTTTTCAAACCCTGGTAAAAATTATCCTACAAGCTCCGGCTCTGGGAATCCAGGACTACTCACAGCCTTTCAACCTCTTCCTATTTGAAGACTATGGTCACGCTTCAGAAGTCTTGACACAAAAACATGGAGAGCGTATGAGACCTCTTGGATACTATTCTTGCAAGTTAGATCCTGTTGCGCGGACTGCCCCTACTTGCCTCAGAGCTGTCATTGCTGCACAAGTTCTTCTTGGAAAAAACTAAAGACATAATTTTAGGCCATCCGGTCAATGTTTGGCTCCTCATGATCTACAAGGGATCCTGAAACCGTCGCAGCAACCTCATCTCAGTAAACAGTGTCACCTCCATATACAATGCCCATTACTGATGCCTGAGAATGTCGCTTTGAAGAGATGTATTACTCTCAACCCAGCCACTCTGCTTCCTCTCTCAAGGGGGAAGATGAAGATCAGTCTACCACTGATGAAGACCAGACCTGCCGCAGGAACCTCTCATGACTGTCTTGAACAAATGGAGGCTGAAACCTCCCATCTTCCTACTGCCCTCTACTCCAAGTTGGAGAACCCAGACTATGTCTTCTTCCAGAGATGGATCCAGATATGCGATAATCAAGGACGATTCCATACAGGATTTCTGTGGTTACCTCGCAAGAAACCGTGAAGGCTGCATTTTTACCTTCGAGAATGTCAGCCCAAAAGGTGAACTCTGGGCTTAACGGAAGCTTGTAAGCTCGCCAAAGAAAAGGGACCATGAACATATACACCGACTCAGCCTACGTGTACGGAGTAGCCCATGACTTTGGCCTGAAGTGGGCCCTGCGAGGTTTCCAGACTGCTAGTGGAACGCCCATCAAGAATCAAGAAGCCGTTCAGACTCTGATGCATGCTCTCCAATTGCCAGCTCAAGTGGCCGTTTTGAAGACTAAACCCCATGGAAGAAATAAGACAGAGGAAGTAGAAGGCACCTACAGAGCAGACTGGCTGCAAAGGCCACAGCTCTCTTCCCAAAGATTCGAGAGGAAGCAGGAGTGGCTGTATATGTGCTGACCAGAAGGAAGAAGGAGGTAAGAATAAAGGAGAAGGTAAGAAGGAAGGAGAAGGTGAGAAGAAAGAAGGAGAAGGTGAGAAGAAAGAAAGCGAAGGTGAGAAGAAAGAAGGAAAGACGCAGGTGAGAAGAAGAAAGACGAAGGAAAGAAGACACAGGAAGAAGAGAAGAACCAATGACAAGATGCTTTGAATCCAGGTGTTAACCTGTTAAGACAATTTCAAACACGAATAAGCCCAAAGGAATGGAAAAGTTGGGAGTAATTGGGAGCAGAGATACACCAAGATGGATTCTAGAGGAAAGGCAATAGACTTTTTTACCCAAGCGCATTAATCCAGCTGTAGTACAATGGGCTCATGGTACTACCCACAGAGTAACAACCAGATGATTTTTTCAATCAAAAATATACCTAAGAATACCTAGCACCCGGGATCTTTATTTCAGAAGCTATGCTATAAGTTGTGAAATATGCAATATTTGTAACCCAGGAGGACTGATGCCAACACCAAGGAAGCATTTGGCTAAACCACTATAGCCTCTCCAGCGGATCCAGATTAAACACATTGAATTACCCAAGAGTGGAAAGCACAAGTATGTTTTTAGTAAATGGTGGATATGTTCTCAGATGGACCTGAAGTCACCCATTACCAAATGACGCCAGAACCCCCGTGAAGAAACTATTGACTGAATTGGTATGCAGATTTGGGATCCCTGAGGTTACTGAATCTGACCAAGGACCTGCCTTCATTGCAGAAGTAACCAAACACATTTGGAAACTAGTAGGAGCTGACCTCGGCTTGCACACTCCCTGCACACTCCCTACCATCCGGAATCCAGTGGAAAAGTGGAAAGAATGAACGCCACTCTGAAGAACAGAATTCTGAAAGCTAGCAAAGAAACATCTCTTCCCTGGCCCGAGATCCTACCCATTACACTCTATCTGTCCCAAAAAAACCCCCAGGCAGCCCCACGGGCTCACTCCTTATAGAATAGTTATTTTCCGGCCAAAAAACCCCCCCAGGGGGTTAGGGAGTTTCACAAAATAGCAGTTGAAGTTAAAAGCAAAAGGGGAATTTGGGATAGCCTTAAAAATGTGTTTTAAAAAATCCCCTGTGTTTTCATTGAATTGAAACAACCATGCCAAAAAAAAGTGTATTCTTTCCCTCCATTCCAAATTTCCCGATCCAGATCTGAACAAAGCTACAACCTGGTGACTTTGTGTGGTGCAGAAACATGTCAGAGATTCTCTGGAGCCCAGATTTGAAGGACCATACCAAGTTCTCCTGGTGTTCCCAACCTCAATGAAACTTGAAGGAAGACCCACCTGGGTGAATGCTTCACACCGCAAGAAAGTGACTGCGACCAATAAGTCATTATGAACTTTTCCCTTATTCTTTCATATGTTTGTCTAGTCTGGATGTGTGTGTAAAAATGCAAGAGGGACAACCAAGGGGGGTGCCTGATGAATTCAGCAGGGTCCTCTGTGCTTCTGTTTGGGCAGGGTCCTCTCTCTCTCTGTTCGGGCAGGGTCCTCTCTCTCTCTGTTGTGGCAGGGTCCTCTCTCCCTCTGTACGGGCAGGGTCCTCTCTCCCTCTGTACGGGCAGGGTCCTCTCACCCTCTCTGTACAGGCAGGGTCCTCTCTCTCTTCCTCTGTATGGGCAGGGTCCTCGCTCTCTGTACGGGCAGGGTCCTCTCGCTCTCTATACGGGCAGGGTCCTCTCTCCGTCTCTGTATGGATAGGGTCCTCTCTCCCTCTCTCTTCATTATCATTGTACATGTTTGACATATGTTATGTATGTAAACCCCCATGAATTTACAGAGTTCTGGAATCAATGGCGCTTCAAAATAAATAATAATAATAACAACCTACAATAATCCCACTGCCCCTACACCACCCCACAAACATTTCTGCCCCTCACCTTCTGTCTCCTTCCTCTTCTCTTATAGACTATAAACCTTTGTGGACAGGGTCCTCTCTCCCTCTGTACAGGCAGGTCCTCTCTTCCTCTGTATGGGCAGGGTCCTCTCTCCCTCTGTACTGGCAGGGTCCTCTCTTCCTCTGTACGGGCAGGGTCCTCTCTCTTTCTCCCTCTGTACGGGCAGGGTCCTTCCTTCTGATCGGCCGGTCCTCTTCTCTGTTTCTGGCAGGGTATCTCCCTCTGTACAGGCAGGGTCCTCTCTCCCTCTGTACGGGCAGGGTCTTCCCCCCTCTGCCCCGGCAGGTCCTCTCTCCTTCTGTAGGGCAGGTCTCTCTCCCTCTGTACTGGCAGGGTCCTCTCTCGATCTATACGGGCAGGGTCCTCTCTCCCTCTCTACGGACAGGGTTCTCTCCCTCTGTATGGGCAGAGTCCTCTCTCCCTCTGTACGGACAGGGTCCTCTCTCCCTCTGTAGGGGCAGGGTTCTCTCTCTCTCTCTCTGTACGGGCATGGTCCTCTCCCTCTGTATGGGCAGAGTCCTCTTTCCTTCTGTAAGGGGAGGGTCCATTCTCTCCCTCTGTACAGGCAGGGTCCTCCTTCCCTCTCTTCGGACAGGGTCCTCCTTCCCTCTGTACGGGCAGGGTCCTTTCTCTCCCTCTGAATGGCCAGGGTCCTCTCATTCTGTATAGGTGGGGTCTTTTCTCCCTCTGTACGGGCAGGGCCCTCTTTTCCTCTGTCCGGTCAGGGTCCTCTCTCTCTCTGTACGGGCAGGGTCCTCTCTCCCTCTGTACGGGCAGGGTCCTCTCTCCCTCTGTACGGGCAGGGTCCTCCTTCCCTCTGTATGGACATGGTCCTCTCTCCGTCTCTGTATGGGCAGGGTCCTCTCTCCGTCTCTGTATGGGCAGGATCCTCTCTCCCTCTGTACCGGCAGGATCCTCTCTCCCTCTGTACGGGCAGGGTCCTCTCTCCCTCTGTACGGGCAGGGTCCTCTCTCTCTCTGTACGGGCAGGGTCCTCTCTCTCTCTGTACAGGAAGGGTCCTCTCTCTCTCTCTGTACGGGCAGGGTCCTCTCTCTCTCCCTCTGTACGGGCAGGGTCCTCTCTCTCTGTACGGGCAGGGTCCTCTCCCTCTCTGTACGGGCAGGGTCCTCTCTCCGTCTCTGTATGGGCAGGGTCCTCTCTCCTCTCTCTCATTATCATTGAACACTGTTGACATATGTTAAGTATGTAAACCCCCATGAATTTACAGGTTCTGGAATTTAATGGCGCTTCAAATAAATAATAAATAATAACAACCTACATTTATCCCCACTCCCTACACCACCCCACAACATGCTGCCCCCCTCCACCTTCTGTCCTCCTTCCCTCTTTAAACTTCCCCCCTGTGGCAGGGTCCTCCTCCCCCTCGTACGGCAGTCCTCTTCCTCTGTAGGGCAGGGTCCCTCTCCCTCTGTACGGGCAGGTCCTCTCTTCCTCTGTACGGGCAGGGTCCTCTCTCCCCCCTGTACGGCAGGGGCCTCTCTCCTTTTCCCGTACGGGGGGGTCCCTCTTCCTCTGTACGGCAGGGTCTCTCTCCTTCTGTACAGGCCCCCCCCGGGTCCCTCTCTACCTCTGTACTGGCAGGGTCCTCTCTCCCTCTCTGTACGGGCAGGGTCCTCTCTCCTCTGTACGGCAGGGTCCCTCTCGGGGGTTTTCCCTCTGTACGGGGAGGGTCCTCCCTCTCTCTTCTCCCTTCCTTTTGTACGGGCAGGTCCTCTCTCCCTCTCTACGGACAGGGTTCCTCCCTCTGTATGGGCAGAGTCCTCTCTCCCTCTGTACGGGCAGGGTCCTCTCTCCCTCTGTACGGGCAGGGTTCTCTCTCTCTCTCTCTGTACGGGCAGGGTCCGCTCTCCCTCTGTATGGGCAGAGTCCTCTTTTCTTCTGTACGGGCAGGGTCCATTCTCTCCCTCTGTACAGGCAGGGTCCTCCTTCCCTCTATTCGGACAGGGTCCTCCTTCCCTCTGTACGGCAGGGGCCTTTCTCTCCCCTCTGAAGGCCAGGGTCCTCTCATTCTGTATAGGTGGGGTCCTTTCTCCCTCTGTACGGGCAGGGTCCTCTCTTCCTCTGTACGGGCAGGGTCCTCTCTCTCTCTGTACGGGCAGGGTCTTCTTTCCCTCTGTACGGGCAGGGTCCTCTCTCCCTCTGTACGGGCAGGGTCCTCCTTCCCTCTGTATGGACATGGTCCTCTCTCCGTCTCTGTATGGGCAGGGTCCTCTCTCCGTCTCTGTAGGCAGGTCCTCTCTCCCCTGTACCGGCAGGATCCTCCTCCCCTCTGTTTCGGCAGGGTCTCTCTCTCCCCTGTACGGGCAGGGTCCTCTCTCTCTCTGTACAGGCAGGGTCCTCTCGCCATTACGGGCAGGGTCGTCTCCCCCTTCCCGTAGGGTAGAGTCCTTTTCCCTCTGTACGGGCAGGGTCCTCTCTCCCTCTGTACAGGCAGGCTCCTCTCTCAATCTGGGAAATTTCCTCTCTCTTTCTCTGTATGGGCAGAGTTCTCTCTCCCTCTGTACGGGCAGGGTCCTCTCTCCCTCTGTTCGGGCAGGGTCCTCTCTCCCTCTGTAAGGGCAGGGTCCTCTCTCTCTCTGAACGGGCAGGGTCCTCTCTCCCTCTGTACAGGCAGAATCCTCCCTACCTCTGTACGGGCAGGGTCCTCTCTCTCTCTCTGTATGGGAAGGGTCCTCTCTCTCTCTCTGTACGGGCAGGGTCCTCTCTCTCTCTCTCTGTACGGGCAGGGTCCTCTCTCTCCCTCTGTACGGGCAGGATACTATCTCCCTCTGTACAGGCAGAGTCCTCTCTCCTTCTGTATGGGCAGGGTCCTCGCTCCCTCTGTTCGGGCAGGGTCCTCCATTCCTCTGTAAGGGCAGGGTCCTCTCTCCCCCGATATTGGCAGGGTCCTCTGTGCTTCTGTATGGGCAGGGTTCTCTCTCGCTCTGTACGAGCAAGGTTCTCTCTCCCTCTGTACCGGCAGGATCCTCTCTCCCTCTATACGGGCAGGGTCCTCTCTCCGTCTGTACTGGCAGGGTCCTCTCTCCGTCTGTACGGGCAGGGTCCCCTCTCTCCCTCTGTACGGGCAGGGTCCTCTCTCCCTCTCTACGGACAGGGTTCTCTCCCTCTGTACAGGCAGGGTTCTCCCTCTGTATGGGCAGAGTCCTCTCTCCCTCTGTACGGACAGGGTCCTCTCTCCCTCTGTATGGGCCGGGTTCTCTCTCTCTCTCTCTGTATGGACAGAGTCCTCTTTCCTTCTGTACGGGCAGGGTCCATTCTCTCCCTCTGTACAGGCAGGGTCCTCCTTCCCTCTGTTCGGACAGGGTCCTCCTTCCCTCTGTACGGGCAGGGTCCTTTCTCTCCCTCTGTATGGGCAGGGTCCTCTCATTCTGTATAGGTGGGGTCCTTTCTCCCCCTGTACGGGCAGGGCCCTCTTTTCCTCTGTACGGGCAGGGTCCTCTCTCTCTCTGTACGGGCAGGGTCCTCTTTCCCACTGTACGGGCAGGGTCCTCTCTCCCTCTGTACGGGCAGGGTCCTCCTTCCCTCTGTATGGACATGGTCCTCTCTCCGTCTCTGTATGGGCAGTGTCATCTCTCCGTCTCTGTATGGGCAGGGTCCTCTCTCCCTCTGTACGGGCAGGGTCCTCTCTCCCTCTGTACGGGCAGGGTCCTCTCTCTCTCTGTACGGGCAGGGTCCTCTCTCTCTCTGTACGGGCAGGGTCCTCTCTCTCTCTGTACGGGCAGGGTCCTCTCTCTCTCTGTACGGGCAGGGTCCTCTCTCTCTCTCTGTACGGGCAGGGTCCTCTCTCTCTCTGTACGGGCAGGGTCGTCTCTCCGTCTCTGTATGGGTAGAGTCCTTTTCCTTCTGTACGGGCAGGGTCCACTCTCCCTCAGTACAGGCAGGCTCCTCTCTCCCACAGGGAAATTGCCTCTCTATTTCTCTGTATGGGCAGGGTTCTCTCTTGCTCTGTACCGGCAGGATCCTCTCTCCCTCTGTACGGGCAGGGTCCTCTCTCTCTCTCTGTACAGGCAGGGTCCTCTCTCTCTCTGTTGGGGCAGGGTCCTCTCTCCCTCTGTATGGGCAGGGTGCTCTCTCCCTCTGTACGGGCAGGGTCCTCTCTCTCCCTCTGTATGGGCAGGGTCCTCTCTCCCTCTGTATGGGCAGGGTCCTCTCTCCCTCTGTACAGGCAGGCTCCTCTCTCCCTTTGGGAAATTTCCTCTCTCTTTCTCTGTATGTGCAGAGTTCTCGTTCCCTCTGTACGGGCAGGGTCCTTTCTCCTTCTGTACAGGCTGGATCCTCCCTCCCTCTGTACGGGCAGGGTCCTCTCTCTCTCTGTACGGGCAGGTTCCGCTCTCCCTCTGTAAAGGCAGCGTCCTCTCTCCCTCTGTACGGGCAGGGTCCTCTCTCCCTCTGTACGGGCAGGGTCCTCTCTCCCTCTGTACAGGCAGGGTCCTCTCTCCCTCTGTACAGGCAGGGTCCTCTCTCCCTCTGTATGGGCAGGGTCCTTGCTCCCTCTGTATGGGCAGGGTCCTTGCTCCCTCTGTATGGGCAGGGTCCTCTCTCCCTCTGTACGGGCAGGGTCCTCTCTCTCTCTGTATGGGCAGGGTCCTCTCTCTCTCTGTACGGGCAGGGTCCTCTCTCTCTCTCTCTCTGTATGGGCAGGGTCCTCTCTCTCTCTCTGTACGGGCAGGGTCCTCTCTCTTCCTCTGTACGGGCAGGGTCCTCTCTCTCTCTGTACAGGCAGGGTCCTCTCGCTCTCTGTACGGGCAGTGTCCTCTCGGTCTGTACGGGCAGGGTCCTCTCTCCCTCTGTACGGGCAGGGTCCTCTCTCCCTCTGTATGGGCAGGGTCCTCTCTCCCTCTGGCTGAGCAGGATCCTCTCTCCCTCTGTAAAAATTTTTAGTCATTTATTAGCCATTGTACTTTGTTTATCATATGTTTATTACAGTTATGTGCAAAAATGATAGCAGCCTAACATCAGCAATGTGTTTAATTACTGTTTTTGTCTGAAAGCATAATGCAACATGGGCAAAAATTCATTAGAAGGTGTAACCAAGTCCTGGGCAACCAACAGAATCAATAATCCTTACCTGCATGCTGCTAATTTGGTGTCACTGACTAATTTAATTAATAAGGGTGTTCATATAAATAGCAGTGTGGACTTCAATTAGGAAGGTAATTCATTCTGTTAAAAAGCAGTGGTCAATTATGGCCCTTATGTAATGGAGGAGGGAAGCCAATGTATTACCTCCTGGTTTTAACCCATTCTCAGTGAGTACAATGGGTTGTCCCAGACATTGTACCAAAGGAGAAAGAACTTTCATCAAGAAGTAGATTCAAGAGGGCAAAACATATCAAGAAGTGCAGAAAATAATTGGATGCTCAAATGAAAAGAACAGCAATGCACTGCAATGGCATCAGAAACAGGTGTAGGAAAAGGAATACGACCATGTGACAAGATCATAGAATAGATCATGTGACAAGATCATAGCAAAGAAGCCTCCAATGATGAACTCCAGGGAGATCAAAGATCTCCAGTTATCTGTGAGGACTGCAACAATCAGAAGGCGCTGACGTGAAGCCAAACTATTTACCTGAAATCCTTGTAAAGAACATGAAAAAATACATGACCTGAAAAGGTTACAGTTTGCCAAGGAATACGATGACTAAAAAGATGTGGTGCAATGTTCTGTGGACAGATGAGAGCAAGATTGTTCTTATCTGGTCTAAAAGCCGCAGACAGTTTGTCAGTGACCTAAAAGCCTGGATTCACTGTGAAGACTGTAAAACGTGGTGGTGAATGTATAATGGTTTGGGGATGTTTCTCATTTATCGGATCCCAGGCACCATGGACCAGTCTGAATGTATAAAAATACTGGAAGAGGCCATGTTGCCTTATGCTGAGGAAGATCTGCCCTTGAAATGGGAGTTTTTCCAGATCAATGACCCCAAACACAGCAGCGAGTGGGCGACATCTTGGTTCCATTCCAACAAGATTGATGTTATTAAGTGGCTGGCTAATCCCCAGACCTCAATCTAATTGAGAATTTGTGGAGTGACATCAAAAATGCCGTAATTGATGCAAAACCTAAAAATGCAAAAGAACTGTGGACTATAGTACAGTCTGCTGGAGCTGGAAGACCTGTTCTCTGGGGTCAAACATTAGGTGACTCCAAGCCACAAGGATGGAAAGCAGGTCTCAGAACTAAAGGTGACACAGCTAAATATCAGATCAGTGATTACAGAAAAGCAAAACCTGGGAACAAATTTCAGTTTCTCCTGTAAATATTCCAGTTGGATAATGACAAGGCACACACTGCTACTTTCTGAAAAGATCATTTTTATTACATTTCCAGTTTATAATTTGATATTTTGATCATGTTTATATTTGGATGTTAATCTGCAGGACTGCCAGTAGTCCCAGTGCTCCTAGTGCTCCCAGTACTTCCAGTGCTCCCAGTACTTCCAGTGCTCCTAGTGCTCCCAGTACTTCCAGTGCTCCCAGTACTTCCAGTGCTCCTAGTGCTCCCAGTACTTCCAGTGCTCCCAGTACGTCCAGTGCTCCCAGTCTTTTTGCATATATAGAACAAATTACTATTATGAGGATTGACTTTTCTCTCATTTGTTTGAAACACACTGCTATTATTTTGCACATAAATCATGAGTACAATGCCCTGGAATTATTGGCGCCTTAGAATTAATGAAAAATAATCCTAAAAATACAACTGTAAAGTCTGAATACTTACATTGCTCTTCTGAATTATAAAACAAGTGTAAAAATAAATGATGTATAAAAAGGACATAATGAAAATATATGATAAAAAGAAGCAACAAAATATGTTAAAATCAGAGCGAGTGATCTTCTATTACGTTGTTTTCCTCCTGGAGCAGTTCAGTGGCGCTTGTCTTCCCGCATTCATAATAATATGGCTCTTCATTATTTCCTTTCCGCTAATTTCAAAAGATGTAACTTGTTTTATTTTTTCAGCAGCTTTTGAAGATGTTTGGCCACCTTTGACTTCAAGTTTAAGGCTTTTGCTTTGGTTCCAAGGTCACAAGAATCTTATCCTCCCCAATCACCCCAGTGGCTGCCATTATTAACTCAAGTTGTGTATCTATAGGTCTCTATAAGCAATCTCCAAACCTTCTTGATGTTGTGCCTTTGTGGGATTAGAAAGTTGCAGACCTCTGTCGATTTCACCCCATCCAGTCGGACACATGACATTGAGAGGCAAGAGGTGTCTACAAACAACATCAAATGGCTGAAGCCTCCATAAACTGAGCTAACAAGACTTAAAGAGGTTTTCTCTCCATGCTGTTTCACAGAGCCACAGCCAGCTTCAGACACACTTCCTGGTAAGGCTGTGTGTGGAACTATAGCAGTGATAGACATATTAGCTCTGCTGTTCCTAGCTTTTCCTGTTACAATGACATGAATGCAGGAGATTTATAACATGTAGTGCACAAGACTACAGAGCTCTAAAGAGTGAACGTTTTTCATTTTGTTTGGTAAGCAAACTTGGTTGCTAGAGATAAATCTCTGCAGGGAGTGACTCATCATGGTTGAGCTGGCTGACTGACAGCAGCTTGGAGCAGGTAAAAGAGAGCAGGGAGAAGTAGGCAGAGGTAGTCGGTAACCTAGAGAAACTTGTGTGCTCTAAGGTGAAATAAAATCTTCTTTATCTCCTGAACAAAGCAAAATCAAAATGGCAATGTATTTGGTAATAGTCTTCATTTACCTGTTACTACATGTTAAAAGCTCATCATTGCAGTGGGAAACCCTCTTTAGAGCAAACGGCAACCTCAAGACTCCAGAGAGTGTCCAAAAATTGACAGCATAATCCAATATAGGAAGAACTACTAGTGCATCTCAAAAAATTAGAATATCACCGAAAAGATAATTGATATCAATAATTTAAGTCAAATAGAGACTAGATACATATATGGTATAGACTAATTACAGTATGAATTACAAGGTTTCATATAATACATGTGTGAGCCCTATAACAAATAAAAAGATCCTGGAGAACTCCTTTCATTTTCAAGAATTTTCAAATTTTTTGAGATGCACCAGTAAATATTTCATCATTTTAGGAGTTGAAATAAGATACAGGACTTGGAGAGTGTGTACACATGCTTGCTGGCTATTTCGACCAGCACAGCAGTAAATGGGACAAATTTTTGTGAATAGTAAAAGATGTGTGTGATAAACTTCTCTACTGACTATACTGGGAAATGGGCGATTAAATAGAAGGTCAAATAGAGACAAATATAGCTTTATACACGTGGCTCATAGTCTAAGTGAGTATTGCAGTGTGGCAGTGCCTACTTATATGAGTAAAGAACCCAACTCAAAGCCTTGATGATGATGATGACACCTTCCTGGCCAACAAGCAGGTGAGAATAGAGAATCAAGGACTTCTTACTGTCAATGCATAGGAATCAACCAAACCACCTACTTTTGGCAAACCAAGCATATCCTGAATGTGACGTCAGGATTTTTCCTCATTTCTTGACAGTCTCTTACTGTAAATAATCTCCCGTGATAAAATTTGTCTAGTTTTATTAAATATTTAATCAGCTGAATTTTCATTTAGATAAGAATTTTCCTAAAAAATTAATAAGACATTGCAGCACGAGAGGTAAGTACACGTGTTCTTCTAAGTTACCTGCTGTGTTCAGTTTATACAATATCTCATAAAAGTCGCAAATCGGGCACAATTTATCCATTTTCACTTAGGGGTGTACTCATTTTTGTTCTCACTTAGGGGTGTACTCACTTTTGCTGTCACTTAAGGGTGTCCTCATGTTTGTTGCCAGTGATTTAGACATTGATGGCTGTGTTGAGTTACTTTGAGGGCACTATATTTACACTGATACAAGCTGGGCACTGACTTCTTTATATTGTATCTCAGTGTTGTCCAATGAAAAGATATAATACAATATTTACAGACATGTGAGGGGTGTAACGAAAAAAAAATTATTAATTCAATAAATTCATTTTTATTTCTTTATTTTCGTTACCCCCATACTATTGATCCTTGGCTAACGAAATTAAAGAAATAAAAATTAATTTATTGAATTTATATATTTTTTTTCGTTTCCCCCATATTATTGATCATTTTATATACAGATCGGTACAACTTCTGGAGTATTATCATTTGATTTCTGCCATGTACAGTTTTATTCCAGATTGCATTAGAAAACCCATAAGAGCGTCGCTTGCTCTCCCATTGGTCCAAATAACCGCACCTCTTTTAACTTAGCCAATCACAAACAGAGCTCGCTCTGCATTTCTTTTCCCCATAGAACTCTATGAGAAGGTAGCTCAGCCGCTGATTGGCTAAGCAGGACGAGCCCCTCTTCTTCCCAACCAATCACAGTACAAGAATATTTCCCATAGACAGTAATAACTTTTAGGGCGCCCTTCTATCGCGCCCTTCTTTCTCCATTCGAAATAGACGCACTACATATGATTGGTGGATTCAAATCTGCCGCCTGGGCTCAACCAATCAGCTCTTTTCTGCCGAACTGTCCCTCCTTTGAATTTGATTGGTCCATACTCCATAGCTTATAATGGGTCCCTGTCGCTCCTATTCTGATTGGCTGTTTTTTGCCGACCAATGAGAAGAGCTTAAAGAATTTGAATTACTCATATAATTCTCTATATCCCAATTCCTGATGTAGTGCCGGTCTTGGCGACAAACGCGTTGTTAGTGATTTTATTAATGTATGTTTATAGAAGGGTTCGGCTCTTTATCTGATAATGTTTGACACTTAATAAAAACGATTTATTTACTAATACTCCACGCCGCACGGCGCTGAGAGCCGAGATTTCATTGCCCCGATCTCTCCATAGACTACAATGGGACAAGTAGCTCGCGCTCTGATTGGCCGGGATAGCCAAGCCCCCGCTAGCTCAACCAATCAGATCTTTTCTGCCTTTTTACTGTATTTTGAACTGCCCCGCCTTTGAATTTGATTGGTCAATACTTCTCCATAGGTTAGAATGGGTCCCTGTCGCTCCTATTCTTTTTTTTTTTTTTTTAACGTTATTTTTATTAGCATTTTCAAAATATCAAGCACAAACAAACAATACCCCCAACATGGGGGAAGAACAAAGACAAACCTGGAAAGGGGGAAGGGATGGGAGGGGAAAGAGCAGATGTATGTCGCTCCTATTCTGATTGGCCAGGATTGCCAAGCCCCCGCTAGCTCAACCAATCAGCTCATTTCTGCATTTTTACTGTATTTTGAACTGTCCGACCTTTGATTTTGATTGGTCAATACTTCTCCATAGGTTATAATGGTTCACTGTCGCTCCTATTCTGATTGGCTGGCTTCTATCGACCAATGAGATGCGCTTACAGAATTTGAATTATTGTATTTCCCGGCAATTTCCAAGATCCAAATTCCCGATGTTCTTGATTTTTGGAAAGTGATTTTATTTATGTATTTTTTTAGTAGGTTTGAGCTCTTTTTCTGATAATGTTTTATACCTAATAAAGGCGATTTTTTGAATCATACTCCGCCCGGACATGTTTAATGATTTTTCGCTGTTTTCCAGCCTGGCTCGAATCGGAATACATGTTCGCCGCAGTCCCGCACTGCGCCTAAGTCCGGCACTGCGCCCCACACACTGGCGAGGCGCGGTGAACTTTTCACCACATGTATGAGCGCACCTCTTCGGACGCCGAATATTAGGCGCAGTCCCGCACTGCGCCTCACACACTGGCGAGGCGCGGCGGACTTTTCCCCGCATGTATGATCGCACTACCTCGGGCGACGAATCTTAGGCACAGTCCCGCACTGCGCCTAAGTCCCGCACTGCGCCCCACACACTGGTGAGGTGCAGTGGACTTTACACCACATGTATGTGCACCTCGGCGCCGACATACATGAGGCGCGAATTTTGCCGGAAAACTGGCGAAAACGTGCGCTCCGACGTGGTGATATTCATACATGTCGCCCTTTGTGTGGAGCCCAGCTGCAGTGGATTGCAAAAGTCTTCCTACCTCTTGAATGGTTCCTTACTTTTAAACCTTAGAACTTCAAATGAAATATATTTGCTTAATATTTTATGTGACAGAGCAACACATAGTAACAAGTATTTGGGAAGTGTAAAGAAAATGATACCTGCTTTTCCAAATTTTTGCAAATTAAAAAACTGAAAGTGTGGTGTGCATATGTACTCAGCCCCTGTACTCTGAAACCCCTAAATAAAATCTGGTGTCACCCATTGCTTTAAGATGTCACCTTATTAGTAAATAGAGCCCATCTGTATGTAGTTTGTTCTCAGGATAACTCCAGCTGTTTTGTGAATGTCTCAGAGGTTTGTTAGAAAACATTAGTGAACATGAAGGAAAGACCAATTCTGAAAAAACAGAATTCCAAAATGGAACATAGGATATAAATAGCAATAAGGAAAATCTTCCACTAAAACTTCACTTTTAATTATAACTATTAAAAAATACATCAAGGAGATATATCAAAATTCACACACCATAAAGGGACCTATCAGGCAAATCCCAAACAACAAATCCCTATTGGTCACCATAGAAGGATAGCACCTGCAACACCCTAGTCTGTCTATGGCCCTAGGGAAAGTACTCAGCAGGAGCAACGTCCCAAAAAGGACGGTCCCGCACAGAAGACTCCTAAACTAAATGTCCCTACAAACAGGGAATATACACTCACCGGCCACTTTATTAGGTACACCTGTCCAACTGCTCGTTAACACTTCTAATCAGCCAATCACATGGCGGCAACTCAGTGCATTTAGGCATGTAGACATGGTCAAGACAATCTCCTGCAGTTCAAACCGAGCATCAGTATGGGGAAGAAAGGTGATTTGAGTGCCTTTGAACGTGGCATGGTTGTTGGTGCCAGAAGGGCTGGTCTGAGTATTTCAGAAACTGCTGATCTCCTGGGATTTTCACGCACAACCATCTCTAGGGTTTACAGAGAATGGTCCGAAAAAAGAAAAAAAATCCAGTGAGCGGCAGTCCTGTGGGCGGAAATGCCTTGTTGATGCCGGAGGTCAAACGAGAAAGGGCAGACTGGTTCGAGCTGATAGAAAGGCAACAGTGACTCAAATAGCCACCCGTTACAACCAAGGTAGGCAGAAGAGCATCTCTGAATGCACAGTACGGCAAACTTTGAGGCAGATGGGCTACAGCAGCAGAAGACCACACCGGGTGCCACTCCTTTCAGCTAAGAACAGGAAACTGAGGCTCCAATTTGCCCAAGCTCATCGAAATTGGACAGTAGAAGATTGGAAAAAACGTTGCCTGGTCTGATGAGTCTCGATTTCTGCTGCGACATTCGGATGGTAGGGTCAGAATTTGGCGTCAACAACATGAAAGCATGGATCCATCCTGCCTTGTATCAACGGTTCAGGCTGGTGGTGGTGGTATCATGGTGTGGGGAATATTTTTTTGGAACTCTTTGGGCCCCTTGGTACCAATTGAGCATCGTTGCAATGCCACAGCCTACCTGGGTATTGTTGCTGACCATGTCCATCCCTTTATGACCACAATGTACCCAACATCTGATGGCTACTTTCAGCAGGATAATGCGCCATGTCATAAAGCTGGAATCATCTCAGACTGGTTTCTTGAACATGACAATGAGTTCACTGTACTCAAATGGCCTCCACAGTCACCAGATCTCAATCCAATAGAGCATCTTTGGGATGTGGTGGAACGGGAGATTCGCATCATGGATGTGCAGCCGACAAATCTGCGGCAACTGTGTGATGCCATCATGTCAATATGGACCAAAATCTCTGAGGAATGCTTCCAGCACCTTGTGGAATCTATGCCACGAAGAATTGAGGCGGTTCTGAAGGCAAAAGGGGGTCCAACCCGTTACTAGCATGGTGTACCTAATAAAGTGGCCGGTGAGTGTACATATATAAGGAGACCAAAAAATAGTTAGGGAGTACATATACCAAACTCTGTAGACAGGATCATGCATAAACAATAAAGATCCCACCTACTGCACCCAAACGCGTTTCCCTAGGTAGACGCAGAGTTCATCAGTGGGTAACATGAAAATACATGAGGCCGAAGCATGGTGTGTTCTCCATGAGAGAGGTGCCCCTCACTTGTGACCCACCTGTTCAATGATAGAGTCCACCTTAAATATATACAAAAGTCCAACCTCCAGAAATCTCAACCAATAGGAGGGACAAAACTATCCAGAATAGCCACTACAAAGCATCTATCAATGTACAAGCACAGCGCGCCAATAAAACACATTACCTTATAGAGTATACACGCCATAACCAACGGATAACAAGCGCCGCGTCCAGGGAATGGTACTGCGCATGCGCAGCGAAGTCCGACACGTGACAAACATAGAGAAGCGTCACAAAGATAAAGCTGTGCATGTGCCAGACAATAGCATCTCTGTCTCCCGAGCAACTACCCTGGATCGGCGACTGTATAGGGTGGTTAGATAAGTAGTCAAACCAAACTACGATCGGCATTACCTATATTATCTAAATCATGGATCGCTGTTAACAAAATGCAATGATCATTTTTTATACCTTATGTTAAAGCGCCCGAATTACCATAATGCACCAAAGTAAAGGCATGCTTAGGCTACAAATAATTAGCTCAATGGTCAAATAAAGTAAAAAATATCCCAACCAATAGGGTAATGGTCCAATAAGGTGCAATGCTAAATCAGTCCAATTTATAAACTTATTGCGCGTACTGTGCATAATTTTGATAAAAAAACAGATGCAGTGATTAAAAGTGTTGCCATCCACAAAAATTTTAGTACCTAAAAAAAAATAAGTCACTAACCCCCAATACTAACTTTACAAACACCAAATTACAAGATCTACTAAAAACCAAAGGTAAGGCCAAGGAAAAAAAAAAAAAAAGAGAGGAGGGGGAAGAAATGGAAACCCAAAAGGAAAAGTATTAAAAAAAGGCAGCAAAGGAAATGTTTCTTTAAGGCCAGAGGAGACCACAGTCCAATCTTAAATCCGCGAATTCCCCGCTGCAAAATCAGTCTATCCCAATTCCCGGCCAGTTTTAGGAGGGGGAAAAAGTCTATGCCAACAAATTAAATCAATCCCTACACCTTATTTTTCTCATTCATTGCGTGTATAGGGGGCGACTTTTCTCCTTATATCACCAAGATGTTCCCCAATGCGTCTCGTCAATTCCCTACGTGTTTTGCCCACATAATTCAGAGGGCAAGGGCATGTGGCAAGACATATAACTCCACTGGTAGTGCAGTTAATAAATTGCTTAATTTGAAACTTCTCCTGTGTCCTAGCACTTTCAAATTCTTTAGTTTTCACGGTGTTTACAAAACTTCAACGCCACACTAAACAACCTGGGGGGTCTTCTACAAACCCACCCCTTCCCCTTCATTTGCCCCCGAGAAGTGACTTTTGACCAATCTCTCCCTGAGACTCCGGCCCTTCCTGTATGTGATAAGGGGGAATCTTGGCAATAGAGGTTCAATATCTGGATCTTGTCGAAGCAATCCCCAGTATTTCGTGAGAATCTCTCGTATGGATTTGGCTTTACATGAATTCCCAATAATTCTTAACTCATTGGTTTTCTTGTCCTCACTATTTCTTTTTGGTAACAAGAGATCTCTCCGTTCCTGTACCATAGCATAGTTGTACGCCTCTCTAAGAACTTTTTTGGGGTATCCCCTTCTCGAGAAACGAGCCCGTAGGTCACTGGATTGTTCAACAAATGTCTCAAGTTTGTTATCATGATTTTTAAAGTTGAGAACATCCAAGACTGGCAGAGTAGATTTATTTATTTCAGATGTGAATCGCACCCCTAATGAATTGATGTTTAAGGCCTCAAGGAATGAGACAAATCATCCAAAATTTTGAACAAACGCAACAGAAAACCAAGGAACACACCAGACAGTCAGGGATAAGTTGTGGTAAAGTATTGCAGGGGTTTGATTTTTAAAACAGCCCAACGCTTGAAATGCATGGAGCCGATCAATCCCTATTTTTAAATGGGAAAAGTAGACACAACTGCTAACCTACCAAGACATGGCGATCCATCTAAACTGACAGTCCAGGCAAGGAGAGCATTAATTAGAGAGGTAGCCAGGAGGCCCAGGGTCACTATGGAGGAGCTGCAGAGATTCACAGCTCAAGGGGGAGAACCTGTCCACAAAGCAACTATTTGTCATGTACTCTACAAATTTGGTCTTTATGGAAAAGTGGCAAAAAGAAAGCCCTTTGTGAAAGCCGTAAGAAGTCCTGTGTACAGCTTGCAGAAAGCTCTGTAGTGGACACAGCAAGCATGTGGAAGAAGGGACTTTGATCAGATGAGACCTAAATGCGAAACACATTAATTCATTTAAATGTGGAAGAGAAACTACACTGCACCCCCCTGAACACACCATCCCCACTGTAAAGCCTGGTGGGGCTGATGGGAAGATGTAACAGGGCAATCCTGATCTTATAGAGGCTGCAACAGACTTTTAGATGGGTCAGGGGGTTACATTTTCCCGCAAACAACGACCCCAAAAAATAGAGCCAAAGTACAAAAGGAGGGTTTATATCACAGCAATTCGGGGTTTCAATGCCCAGTCACATCCAGACCGAAACCCATTGAGAATATGGGGCAGGACTTGGAAATTTCTGATCACAAACGTTCTCCAACCAATCTGACTGAGCGTGAGCGACGCTGCAAAGAAGAAGTGACAAAAATTCACTCCAGCCTATAGATGAGAAAAGCTGCAAAGACCTCCCCCAACAGACTGCAGCTGCCATTGCAGATAAAGGTGTCCTACAAAGTACTTACTCCGGGGGCTGAATACATTGCAGCTAGAGGTGTCCTACAAAGTACTGACTCCAGGGCTGAATACATTGCAGATAGAGGTGTCCTAAAAACTACTTATTCCGGGCTGAATACATTGCAGATAGAGGTGTCCTACAAAGTACTGACTCTGGACCTGAATACATTGCAGATAGAGGTGTCCTACAAAGTACTGACTCTGGACCTGAATACATTGCAGATAGAGGTGTCCTACAAAGTACTGACTCCAGGACTGAATACATTGCAGATAGAGGTGTCCTACAAAGTACTACAATACTGAATACATTGCAGATAGAGGTGTCCTACAAAGTACTGACTCCGGGGCTGAATACATTGCAGATAGAGGTGTCCTACAAAGTACTGACTCCAGGGCTGAATACATTGCAGATAGAGGTGTCCTACAAAGCACCATCTCCAGGGCTGAACACATTGCAGATAGAGGTGTCCTACATAGCACCATCTCCAGGGCTGAACACATATGCCCCAAATAATGTTCAGTTTTTTAATTTGCAAAAAGAGCGTAAAAAATATTCGCTCCTTTGTTTTGGTCGATCACATAAAATATCAATAAAATAGACTGAAGTTTGTGGCTGTAACATTCAAAAATGAGAAACAATTCAAGGGGGAGGAAGACTTTTGCAATTCACTGTATGCCATATCCCTTGCATACTCTGTGTTCCTTCTGGTGATTCAGGTTCTGAGAAACATTCTGGTTGCATTAAATTTTGTACAGTGATCCAGTATAGGAAGAACTAAGAACTTCATTATAACAGTTGATATAAGCTACTAGGAGAGTGTCTATAAGCATGCTTGCTGATTGTTTCTTCCAGCATAACAGTGAATGTAACTCATAAACGTGACTGTATCATAAACTGGAATTGGTATTGGATAAATGGACAAAAAAATAGAAATTAAAATATAGACAATGTTTTAATTGTTGTAGCTCATAGGCCAGATGTGGACTGCAGTGTGGTTGTGTGGATTGCAGTGTGGTTGTGTGGATTGCAGTGTGGTTGTGTGGATTGCAGTGTGGTTGTGTGATTGCAGTGTGGTTGTGTGGATTGCAGTGTGGTTGTGTGGATTGCAGTGTGGTTGTGTGGATTGCAGTGTGGTTGTGTGGATTGCAGTGTGGTTGAGGCTATTTCTATTTATATGACTCTTCCATAATCAGTCATGATACTAGGACAGCTTTACTTAAGAAACCATCTCTAAGCCTTCAGGACGATGATGCCTTCCTAATAAGCAGGATTCAATAGAGTTGAGAACCTCTTACTGTCAATCTGGTCCCATACATGAGATTGAGAGTTAGCAGATGTCTAGATGACTACAAACACCAGCAAATGGCTTAGAGGGTTATTTCCATGATGAAGAATGGGTTTCTCAATCTCTTTCGTGAACATATTAAAATTTGTAACGTATTTTATTAATCAGATATGTTCCATTTGTTTACTTTATCCAGAGCAGACTCCTCCAGATTCCTTGGCTATCACTATGGTTGCCGGCCTCCAATAAGTGGTTTCATTGGTGGTCAGGAATCCAGCATCATGGTTAGCTGACTGGTGGATGGGTACCGTGAATGTACATAGCGGCGCATGCGCAGTTCCTCCCAGCCTTGACCACTTTAGCTTCCAGTCTATTGGAACAGCTGGGCTATACCAACAGACTGTATACATCAGGGACTGGCCCTGGTGCTTTGGTCAGCCTGTTACATCACCCCCGCCCCCCCCCCCCCCACCGACTCTAGTTTTTATGCATTATGGTCCACAGTGCTGTCTATAAATGCATATTAACACATATTTGATGTATACACAAAACAATAACGACTACAACTCAATAGCACGTTGCTCAGTGCTCATTGCCCGCTATTCGTACCATAGCAGGGAATGAGTGTTGAGACTATCTAAGTTCTGGCTTTTACCACCAGAGCCTTTGATGGCATGTTGCTAGAATATACCATCAAAGTCTAATAGGTGCAAGACCCAGCTCTGGAACAGTTCCCCCAAAAGCTACAGAGCAGACTGGAGAGCTAACTCTCCATTCTGTTCTACGGGAGTTCTGAGTACAGGGCAGCGCAATGTTCGACTCTGCTTGGAACTCTCATAGAACAGAATGGAGAATGGAGAGGAATAGGAACCTGTTCCTGAGATAGGTGCAAGTGCAAGAGGTGGGACCCGCACCTATCAAACAATGATGGCATATCCTTGTGATATGCCATCATTTTCTATCATGGTAAAACCCTTTTAAGGCTCAATAAGCTGAGCAAACAGGACTTAAAGGGATGTAAAGAGCAGCCTTTCAGGGACAGTCAGGGACACACACAAAGACTCAAACAAGTGGGCCCTGACTCTGATCCCAGCCCCTGGCCCTGACTTTTGGGGAACCCGACTCCTTAATAGGCCGGCCCAAACCAGAATACTGAAGGCTGCACTAACCAAGGTGTAACACAGACAAGGACAAACAAACACAAAACAAAAAACACGTGGTCGGGCGGTCCAAGTCGGCAACAGAACTGGCAGCGAGGTACAAAAACGTGAGGCAAAGGGATAAACGGAGTCCAAGCAGAAGGTCAGGTAAGCACAGAATGACTAGCAGAATAACAGGCGAAACACAGGTGAGAAAGACCTATAGCAGGCACAGGAAGGAGGAAGCAGTGGCTATAAATAGGAAAGAGGAGGAAGAAGAGCTGAAGTGATAGGAAGAAGGAACTGTCAATCACCCAGAGAATAGATTAGCCCCTACGAGTGCTGAAGCATTCCTGGCCATGGGCGTTGGCCAGAAATCAATTAGGACCCCAGGTCTAAGAGCAGAGTTCACACAGAAGCATAGAAAGAAAGCTAAGAGTAGTTATGGTCGCAGCGGCCGTGGCCAGCGACCAGGGCCAGATGGCGAAAATATGACAGTAGCCCCCCTTCTATGATGGGCCACCGGACCCTCTTAGGTCCCCCTGGCTTGGAAGGGTTGGCTTGGTGAAATTTTGTCACCAGTCTGGGAGCGTGTAGGTCCCTAGCTGCCACCCACACCCACTCCTCCAGACCATACCCCTTCCAGTGTATGAGGTACTGGAGCACGTTCTGAACTCTGCGAGAGTCAATTATGCTTTCTACTTCAAACTCTAGCTCCCCTTGCACGACCACAGAGCAAGGGGGAAGACGACCGACTACAGCAGGAATGTATTTTTTCAGCAGAGATTTGTGAAACACCAGATGAATACGGAGTGAACTCGGAAGGCGCAATCTGAACGATACCGGGTTAACAATTTCTGTGATAACAAAAGGACTGATATAGCGAGGAGTGAACTTAGTAGATGGGACCCGAAGGCAGAGATTTTTCGTCGAGAGCCACACCTTGTCACCGACAGCGTATTCAGGTCTGGGTCGGCATTTTTTATTAGCATATTTAGTTTGTTGTTGTTGGGCTGTTGTATTCGCAACCTGTTACGGCGGAGTACCTGGGGTGAAAGCCGTAATTACAGTAGAAGGGTGATACTCGGGTTGAGGAGTTCTCGTGATTATTTAGAGCAAACTCGGCCATAGGCAAATACTCATTCCACCTGACACTCCAAAACATAACATCTGAGATATTGTTCTAGTGACTGATTAAGTCTTTCAGTCTGCCCCTTAGTTTTGTGATGGAAGGCAGAGGAGAAGTACAGAGAGATTCCCAACCTACCACAAAATGCTCTCCAGAACCTCGACACAAACTGTACCCCTCTATCAGACACAATATTGGAAGGAATACCATGAAGTCTCAGTATATGACGAACAAATAAATCGGCAAGGGTTTTGGCTGATGGTAATTTCTTTAAAGCAATAAGGTGACACATTTTAGAGAATCGGTCCACCACCACCCAAATTACTGACCTACCCTTGGAGAGAGGAAGATCGGTAATGAAATCCATGGAGATGCGAGACCATGGCCTATTGGGCAACGGAAGAGGGTGCAGTAATCCCTCAGGGAGTTGTCGGGGTATCTTTGCCCTAGCACAAGTTTCACAGGCAGTAACACATTCCCTGACATCACGCTGCCACGAAGGCCACCAATAAGTACGAGACAGGAGGTATCCGGTGCCTGCGATGCCAGGATGCCCAGACAGAACTGAGGAGTGGACCTCCTCCAAAATTTTTAAACGAAGATGACATGGAACAAACAGTTTACCGGGAGGGGGGGGGGGGGAGTGGCTGGGAGGGGCCGAGCCTTTTGAGTTTGCAATCGCAGAAATTAAGTCTGCTGTAAGGGTAGCAACAACTACTCCTGGAGCAAGGATATTTTCGGGTTCCTCTTCCGAGATATCACTTATATCAAAGCTTTGGGACAAGGCGTCGGCCTTAACATTTTTTGCCCCTGGACGATATTTCACCACAAAGTTAAACCTGGTAAAAAACAAAGCCCATTGTGCTTGACGAGGGTTCAACGCTTAGCATTGTTAAGATACAGAAGGTTTTTATGTTCAGTAATAACAGTCACCCTATGCCTGGCCCCCTCCAGAAGGTGCTTCCACTCTTCAAAAGCCCATTTTTGGCTAGCAATTTCCGGTTACCAATATCATAGTTGACCTCCGCGGTGGAGAATTTTCTGGAGAAGAAGGCAATGGGTCTGATAATAGTATAAGGTTCAGTTCCCTGGGATAGAACGGCTCCTACCCCTGTTTCGTATGCATCCAGTACATACCCCATCCAGTACATACACCAAGAATCCTATTTCCTGGACTCCGAACAAACATTTAGACAGTTTGGCGCATAATTCATAGTTTCATAGTTTGTAAGGCTAAAAAAAAGACAAGTCGTCCATCTAGTTCAGCCTGTTGTGCTAAGGTGTTGATCCAGAGGAAGGCAAAAACCCCCAATGAGGTAGAAGCCAATTGTCCTCATTTTAGGGAAAAATTCCTTCCTGACTCCAATCTGGCAATCAGAAAAATCCCTGGATCAATGACCCCTCTCCTGAATCCTAGTCACTATAAATTGTTATATTATTACGCTCCAGAAATGCATCCAAACCCTTTTTGAACTCGGTTATTGAATTCACCATGACCAGTCCCTCTGGCAGAGAATTCCATAGTCTCACTGCTCTTACAGTAAGAATCCCTTTCTATGTTTATGTAGAAACTTTCGTTCCTCAAGACGTAAAGGATGCCCCCTTGTTCTAGATACAGCCCTGTGTATAAATAAATCTTGGGAGAGATCTCTATATTGACCTTTGATGTATTTAAACATATTTATTATGTCCCCCCGAAGCCTTCTTTTCTCTACTAAACTAAATAACCCTAATCTTGCCAATCTTTCTGTGTACTGTAGTCCACCCAGTCCTTTATTATTTTTGTTGCCCGCCTTTGTACCTGTTCAAGCTCTACAATGTCTTTCCTGTGCACTGGTGCCCAAACTGTACACAATATTCCATGTGTGGTCTAACCAGTGACTTGTATAATGGGAAAATAATGTTCTCATTCATGTGCATCTATGCCCCTTTTAATGCAACCCCATGATCCTATTTGCTTTGGCTGCTGCTGCCTGACACTGGCTGCCTTACAATTAAGTTTACTGTCCACCAGGATTCCCAAGTTCTTCTCCATGTCAATTTTATCCCAGTGTTTTTCCATTTAACATGTAATCATGTAATGGATTTCTCTTCCCCATGTGCATAACCTTGCATTTATCAGTGTTAAACCTCATCTGCCATTTCCTGCCCAGGCTCCAACTTATCCAGATCCCTTTGTAATAACATATTATCCTCTATTGTGTTGATTACTTTTACAGAGCTTAGTATCGTCTGCAAAGATCGATTATTCTACTGTGTATTCCCTGTGTAAGATCATTAATGAAAAATGTTAAAGAGGATAGGGCCCAATAACTGACCCTTGTGTTACCCCACTAGTAACAGCGATCCAGTCTGAGTATGTACCGTTAATTACTACCCTTTGTTTTCTATCAGTGAGCCCAGTTACTTACCCACTTCGCACACATTTTCCCCCAGTCCAAGCATTCTCATTTTATTTACCAACCTTTTATGTGGCACCGTATCAAATGCTTTAGAAAAATCTAGATATATGACATCCAGTGCCTCACCCCATTCCAGTCTAGCACTGACTTCCTCATAGAAGCTGATGAGATTAGTCTGACAGGACCGATCCTTCATGAACCCGTGCTGGAACGGCGTTATACATTTATTTTTCAGTGAGATACTCCAGGATAGCATCTCTGAGAAAACCTTCAAACATTTTACCTACAACAGAGGTTAAGCTTACTGGCCTATAGTTTCCTGGATCACTTTTTGACCCCCTGTTGAAAATGGGCACCCCATTGATTCTGACGTCACCTGGTACGGACCTCCCTTACATCATTCCGATGATTATAATAATCCGGAGAAAAGATGAGGATGTCATCTAGGTACACAATAACGAAACAACCCAGGAGGTCACTGAAGATATCATTAACAAATCTTTAGAAGACGTCTGGGGCATTAATAAGACCGAAAGGAATAACTAGGTATTCGAAGTACCCCTCAGGTATATTAAAGGCCGTCTTCCATTCGTCCCCTTCTCTGATCCGGATTAGGTTGTACATCCCCCGGAGATCGATTTTGGAAAACCATCAGGCGCCCACAACCGAGCTAAAAGGATCCGGAATCAGGGAAAGTGCATGCTGGTCCTTTATAGTGATCTCTGTAGTCAATACAAGAACGGAGGCCACCATCTTTTTTCTCAACAAAGAAAAAAACAGCTCCCACCGGCGAGGTAGATGGCCGTATTTGACATTTTCCAAGGCTTTCCTTGATATATTGAGGCATAGATTCTCGTTCCAGGGTAGATAAGTTGAAAATACAACCCTTAGGCAGCTTTGCCCCCGGAACGAGGTCTGTAGCGCAATTATATGGCCAATGTGGCGGGAGAGTGTCCGCAACGGTCTCAATGTTAGTAAAAAATTATCTACAGATCTCCACTCTGGGGCCTCAGGAGGCATACTCAATGCCCAATCCTGAGGTGGGCCCTGGAGGAGGGACACCGCTATGGCAACTTTCTCAGCCTCCGAGGAAAAGTGGTTGAACCGGAAAAACAGGAGACAGGATTCCCTGAAGGTCCGAAATTTATCAGGGTTACCATCAAAACAGTCAGGTAACCGCATATTTGTTTTATGCTGTAAATTTTGACCCACAAACCCAGGAGAAGGTATGGATACTGACGGGACGACTGGATCAGGCACTAGAGTAGACATGGCATCTAGTCGAAGCGAGATCTGGGACATAAGGCCCGCCATGCCCTGGAATTGCGTTGTTAACTCGTCCAGGCGGTCTGAGACCGACAAGTCGGTACTCATACTGAACCGCCGGTGAGGTGGTCTGGAAAAAGGGAATGCCATAATGTCAGGGACAGTCAGGGACACACACAAAGACTCCGACAAGTGGGCCCTGAGTCTGATCCCAGCCCCTGTCCCTGACTTTTGGGGAACCCGACTCCTTAATAGGCCGGCCCCAACCAGAAGACTGATGGCTGCACTAACCAAGGTGCAACACAGACAAGGACAAATAAACACAGAACAAAAACACGTGGTCGGGCGGTCCAAGTTGGCAACAGAACTGAGGCAAAGGGATAAACGGAGTCCAAGCAAAAGGTCAGGTAAGCACAGAATGACTAGCAGAATAACAAGAGAAACAGATGAGAAAGACCTAAAGCAGGCACAGGAAGGAGGAAGCAGTGGCTATAAATAGGAAAGGGAGGAAGAAGAGCTGAAGTGATAGGTAGCAGAAACTGTCAATCACCCAGAGAATAGATTAAACCCTACGAGTGCTGGAGGATTCCTGGCCACAGGCGTTGGCCAGAAATCAATTAGGACCCCAGGTCTAAGAGCAGAGTTCACACAGAAGCATAGAAAGAAAGCTAAGAGTAGTTATGGTCACAGCGGCCGTGGCCAGCGACCAGGGCCAGATGGCGCGAACGTGACACAGCCTCAAGACAGTGATCAAAATGGACTTACTTATCACATACAATAAAGTAACAGCACAAATTCAGATTTTATTTAGTGTGCATGAACCCATCAATGACAACATTCAAACTGGACATCATTGAGAGCGGTGTCATCACCAATGCTTTGCGGTTTCTCCACTCTGGTTTTGATACCACAGATACCAGATTGGCAAGTATCACTCCAGTCTCCATATTTTCCCCACTTGCCACCAACTCCCTCTAGGACGGTGTCATCTGAACATCTCATCTTGAGGTTGTTGGCTGCCGTGTCATCTCCTTCCTGTGGATTTTCAACTTTCAAGGCAAAACTTGTGAGTTTTCCACTGGGACACCATGAAACAGAAGTCCAGTCCCCCCATCTGTGGAGAAAGACCATAGGTTAGAGGGTGTCATCTATTTACCATGATAAAGACATTTTTTTCTATTTCGCAGAACATCTATTTTGATATGACATCCTATATAAACTGCAACACTCGTTTTGTAGTTCATTTGATCACCTGTAATGCATGTCAGATACAGTATGTGGGTTGCACAACTTGTGCGTTAAACACCCGCATCCGTAGACACATATCCGACGCTAGGAAATCCTTAAAGGGGTTTTGCCACAATGTAATGTTGACGTGGGATCCTCTAAAATGGGTTTTTAATCACTTTTCTAAATATATGTGATTACAAAAATTGCAGTCTGAGAGAGCTACAGCCTTCCTTACATGCCCTTGGTTACTTCAAAATTTGTATTAGATACGGCCTGACAAGAGCTGCTGGACGGGCTTGCGCAGAGAGAGCTTCTTATCTGATGAGACTGAGCTGCAGAAGTTTTCAAGGCACCGGGTAACAATATGTTTTCTTTTGTATACAGAATAAACTAGTTGAAGTGTGATTAGATCCCTGCTTTATCTGATGACAGAGAACATGAAGGAGTTTTCAAGCTGCTGAGGAGAAAAACTGTTGTCTTTTGTATACAGAATCCACAAGTTGCAGTTTGATTATTTCAGTGAACATGTCACACGATCCCTTATGCAGCTTTGTGCTCTGGCTGTGTGCGTCTCTCTCTCTTTCAGCTCCGTGATTTGTTTACCTTAGCTTCTTAGCAGATAAGGCTTCTCCTGGCAAAACCCCTTTAAGTGTAGGTTTTTCCATGGTATCTAGGCACTTCCATGATGTTCATGCAGGAGAGACTACCCACCTTAGCTTTCAAGGTATCGAAAGGGTTAGTAGACCAGTCAGAGGCGGAGATCATAAAAGAAGGTTGATTACGCGTGAAACTTGGTGGATCTTTCAGCTAGGAGCTATTTCCCGATGGTTTAAATAAACGTCATGATCTTATTTGTCAATATTAATTTGATATAATTGAATCGCATTTTTGTTTGTATTATGTTGGATAATCTTGTACCGGATTTACGTATAGATATATTGAACACATGATCCAGATCACAGGACCGATATGTTTGCTATTTAAATGGAACATTGGTTTTAAATTCTTATGCCATGAGTAAGGAGTCTATACTCCGAAATGTGTCGGCCCTGATGCGATTGTTTTGATACCATGTAATTATATTTTTTATAATAAAGCTTGGAACTTTTTAAACTTATCTGCAGTTGTTTCACGCTGGACATTCCTGGTTTCAAGATTTTTCCCCTGTTGGTGATCTGCTTCAACCAAGTCCGAGCGTTCTCCTGCAGCCTTCAATTAACTAGGTGAGCTCATTTTTCTTTTTGGAAATAATTCAAGTTCACTTATAAATAATTGCAGGATTGTTTTTCAATTTTTTTTATTTTTTATTTTTTGTTTTTTTTACATTTTTTTTACACCATTCACATTTCACACTTAATAACTTGTTAGATTAACTCTACAGATTACTATGGTTGTGTGGGTACCTAATATGTTTAGGTTTTTTTTGTGTGTGTAATGTATGCACAATTATTTTTTATTCAATATTTATTTTTATTTTATTATTTATTTATTTTTACATTTTTTTTATGTTTTTTTTTTTTTAATTTCGTTTTTGTGTTTTTGGAAGTATGTGTATGACAACATCGGACAGTGAGGGAAGTGTGACACTTTGCCATCTACTAGATTATAACTCTCTGCCTTGGCAGTTTACTTATCTTGAACTGATATTAAGTAAAAGAAGGCATCATTCCCCGTTTTTAAATCTGACTCATGGCCATGAGTAAGGGCACGATGTGCCCGAAACGCGTTGGTGGTTCTCGTGTCTAGGCATCAGCAGTGTTTTTCCATCACCCTGTCTCACGAGGACTTTTATGTTTGTGCCTATGGGCACTAATAAATTGGTGATTTTACTACTTTGAATTCATCTTAAGCCTCTTCGCTGGTCCAACTGTCTTTGAATCTAAGCTATTAATCCTGTGTTACTGGAGCAGGGACCGCGCGATACACGTGTGCTGCCATAATCCTGTCATATGGAGGTGAGCTGACTTAATTGCTTCATATAACAAAGTTCTGCTCTGTACATGAGTTTAATACAGTCAGAAGTTTGGACCCGCAGAGCATCGTGTCAAAGGAGCTTTAGTAAGTTATTAGACAGGTTTAAATGGTAGATCTTCATTAGCGGAGGACACAATCAGCAGAATTGTGACTTCAGCTCTAGAGTATAATATGGGCTGTAGCTCAATATTCAGCCGGGTACAATTTGATACACCTTTCCAGCTATAGAGGTGTCGTGGTTCCTTAGAGGGGTTATCTCTCCACATTGATTAACTTTAAACAAAGAAGGCAAAGGTAAGAAAAAAGGATTATTACCAAATACATTGCTGTTCTGATTCTGCTTCATTTCAGAGTTAGAAAAGTTTTCTCCTGCTAGTGTATATAAACTTTCTCAGGTTACCAACTACCTTTCTCTGCTTTAGCAGTGGCCAGACTGGAAAGGTCACTGACTTGTGTGTCTTATCAGCAGCACAGGCGCTTGTTTATGTTTCTTACTGACAAACTTTAACCCTTTGGAGCTCTGCAGCCTTATTCCTTTCTGTTTAGACTCCTTCATCACCAGTGTCCCATTTACAGGCTCAGCACTGGAATGGCAAAGTTAAAATGTCAGTCAATGCTGTAAAACTGCCCACAGCCTGAACAGTAAGTGGGATCCCGAAGCTGTAGAATTGCTAACAGCCTGAACAGGCAGTGGGAGCCTGAAGCTGTAGAATTACCAACAGCCTGTACAGGAAGTGGGAGCCTGAAGCTGTAGAGCCGCCCACAGCCTGAATAGGAATTCCGAATCTGAAGCTGTAGAACCACACACAGCGTGAACAGGAAGTGTGTGCCTGAGGTTGTAGAACTGCCCAAAACCTCAACAGGAAGTGTGAGCCTGAGGCTGTAGAACTACTCACAATCTGAACAGAAAGTGGGAGCCTGAAGCAGTAGAACCACCCACAGTCAGAGCAGAAAGTGGGAGCCTGAAGCTGTAGAACCACCCACAGTCAGAGCAGAAAGTGGGAACCTGAAACTGGCTCTGTGAAATAGCCTGATAAGTAAACCCCTTTAAAGGACCAAAGACCCATAGGTCAACAGCATTATAAATGGTTTAATGTAGCACTTTTTATCAGAGCCCATGAATTTTTAGCTTTTTAGCTACACCTCTAAGTTCCTGGTCTTTAACAAAATCAAGAAATAGGCTCTAGATTTGGGTTGGGTTGGTTTAACCAATCGCCAGGCAGGAGGAAGGAAGTGAATCATTCATTGATAGGAAATATTTCCTTTTTCCTGTCGGAAACAAAATAGGGTAGTAATCCCTCAAAAAAGGGAAAATGGTCCACTGAACAAAAAAAAAAAAGCAAATGTACTAATAAGGGAGGACTTGTTTGAAGTTTCCCTAACCCAAATGAAAGGGCTTTTTTTTATAGGTTTTTTTTTTTTTCAGAATTTTTTTTTTTTTAAATTCCGAAAAATTTTTTTGAAGAACAAAATGAACACAAAAAGAGTCCAAAAAATAAATGAAGAAAGGGCTGCATCCCTAAATTACAGATCAATAAGCTAAACATGCGGGTTCCCCACCAACATAACAGTTTTAACACATTTGATTCACGACTGTGATTTGAAAAAAACATGAAAAAGCTATATCAGGGGTAAAGGGCCCTAAGTCACAGTGCCACTTAATTGATAGCAATTTTTAAACCTTTAAAAAAAAAAATTATCACCAATATTTTCAAATACAATCAAAAAAAAAAAATTAATACCAACAGACTAATAGCGAACAAGACATAAAAACCCTTTAAGCAACAATGGGGGGGAGGGGAAAAGAAAGGGGAGGGAGGGAAGGGGCACAGGGGCTGCCCAAAAAAGGGCCCTTTGGGGGAGGGGTACAAATTTAAACAAATCCCCTCAGACCCCTCTACCAAAGATCAGCAATTAAGAGGGAACAATCGCATAGAAAAGGCCAGACCCCCCCAATACCCAGTCCAGACCTCAGCAAGAAATATAGAGATATAAACTGGGTGGTCTTGAACTGGACCCAGTGAAACCAGTTTCTTTGACACCTAACAGTTTTTGATACTGGGCTATGAGAACTCAGCTCCTCCATTCTCTGCATGACTCAATCACAGCATACCAAACTTCCAAGAGGGAGCTGGTGAAATTTCCACTTACGGTGGAATAAATGAATTTTAGCTGGCCAGTATACAGGTAACGAGAGGAGGGATTTCTTGAATCTATTGATAGCATATCAAACAGCAAAGCAGACATGGCTCTGGAAATCTGGACCCGTTACTCCCTAACTTTTCCATGATACAACAATGACTGCGAGACCATGAAGCTTCTAAGCCTGGGGCACCCCCACCAAAATATGTGACATGGATCCCCTCTCCGCTCCCACATCTCCGCATAAATCTGGAACTGTCGGATACCACTTATGAAGAACATTGGTACCCTTACCATCTGGAGAGCAGTTTGAAGTCATGTATCCAGATAGATTTAGATGCAGATTAGAGCTTAGTGATGTCAATTGAAAGCATCCTGTGCCCCCTGGAGAGCCCAGAAAGAAAAAGTCCCAAATTCATTCTCCGCAGCGACGGCAAAAGAGGGGCGGAAGTTGAGATGAAGTGAGCGTGAGAGCCGAAGTTTAAATATCACCGAAAGGGCATGATGTGGACTAGACGTGAGCTAAAAAGCCACTCGAATTCAGTGAGTCGCTATGCAAGTCTCAATGTCGATTTATCTTTATTGAAAAAAGGAGACAGCTGGAATGTGCTGTGGTTAGTAAAGGCCCCTGCAGGGGCAATACCTCCGCCAAGGATGGTCACCACACAATTTAAACTACCGGCCGCCACAACATTAAAAGCGTAAAGGAAGGTTTTTATTCCTCCCAGTGAGACAGACACAGCTGCACCAGGGGGAACTCCCGGATGATCATGACTGGGACATAGGGACGCAGCAACTATCGGAATCAGAGTAATGGATTATCCTCTGAGAATAGAGCGTATTCAAGGAGTGTACTCATGCTAAAAGAAGATACAAGATTATTATGGAGCCGACAGGAGTCCAGATCCATGGGAGCACTGCCACCAGACAAAGGGCAAATATCCCACGCCAATCTCGCCCCAAGCCCTCATTGCTATGATCCAGGCCAAGCCAGAAACCGTGCCAAATATCTGCTAGCTAAATGATAAATCTTTGCAATCGGGGAGTCCCACTCCTCCTGCATCTTTGGTCTGATCAGCACATCATAAACAATCCTCGGTTTACAGGTCGCCCAAACAAACGTTGAGAAACAACCGTCTAAGACTCTTCCAGATTGAGGCGACGGGATTGATAGGATCGTTTGGAAACATACAAAATTTCGGGAGAACCGACATCTAGTTCATTCACAGCTATCCTACCAAACCAGGAAAAGTCTTTGTAGTCCAGTGCCTCCAGGTCCTTTAGTTGTCTGCCTGACGCAGGGGGACGAAATTGGTCAGAAAATAATTATATAAAAGTATCAGCGGATATACGTATCCCGAGGTACGAGATGCCTTCTCTCGCCATGTTAAAGGAAGTTTCGACTGAAGGAGCTGTTGTTCCATTGAAAGAGATAAACATTGAGCGCTTCAGATTTAGAGGATTTTGATCTTATAGTTGGACCAACTACCAAATTGCGTAAATCACAGCCATCAATGCCGGGAGCGAGATATTAGTTGGTAATATAGACCAAAATGTCATCAGCAAACTCCTAAACAATTGTATTCTTGCAGCTCCAACGTTGATCCCATTAATATCAGGATTCGCTCTAATGGAAGCCAGCCAGTTCTTCCATGCTTAATATGTACAAGAGCCCAGCCTCGTACCATTGAAAATGGATGAAAGGCTCGGAGAGGTAACCTTTAACCTAACCACGTGCTGAAGGATACAAAACCAAGGCTGAAATCTGCAATAAATTATGTGGCCCAAACAATGTGGGCCAAGGTTTTACGGAGAGAAGACCACGATATTTCTGTTGACGGCCTTCTCTGTCGTCAAGGGACAGGACCATCCGAGGAGTCTTGTGCCCCAGCCATGGTGGATAATGTCCAAGTGTATAGATCGTGTTTCACGTGCCCTCCCCACTATGCAACAATCCACCTGGTCGGGGTGCACAAGAGAAACCAATAAGGGGTTAAGCCTGTTCGCTATAATTTTAGCATACATTATGATGTCGACTTTAAAAGTCGATATCGGGCGAAAGCACTGCATGCCTGTGGCTCCTTTCCTGGCTGGGATAACCGCAACATAGCGCCCATGATGTCCGTCCTGAGGGCGAGAAGGGCCTCCGGGGAGATCGGCATTAAACGTCCGCAAAAAGCATAGGGGCCCAACTGTGTATATTTTTTCCCCCCCCCCACCCCCCCCCCCAGAAAATCCTTTAAGAATTTGTCTGTATAGCCAACAGGACCATGGCTCTTTGCCCCCCGTCAGATCCTTAATCACTACAGTAAGTTTTTCAACCATTTCAATCCCCTGCAGCGAAGAAAGTATCTTCCAACTGTCGGGAGGATAGATGCGGGATCCCTGGCACACAGGACTGATGAGGGAAGCCAGATCCTGAAGCATCGGTATCAGGGGGGGTGTTTGTACAATTCTGGATAAAGTCTTGAAAGGACTGGCAATGTCAGTTGTTAAAGTATCGACATTACCAGCAGGAGTCCTTGATAGAGGGAATGTGGATTGAATTAATATTCAATGCAGATGTAGCGGAGGCCCTAGCCAGCATAATGACCACATTTATTTCCGTATTCGTAAAAATATTCTCCGGCAGCGCTGAAGCACACCACCCCACGCAGCCTCAAGAAATCTCTGACCACCAACCGCGCATCCTAGCAATTCCCAAATACCGCAGAGGAAAGAGCACGTATTATGTATCAATTCTAACTGGTGAACCATATACAGCGCACGGAAAGGGCTGCAGCCCACCCCCTGCTTACTTCTGGACACAATGTATGACACATAACCCCCCTGACCACACATTTAGAGCCTACCCACTGAATCGCTGGCGAAGAGGAATCTCCATTATGCAGCTCCAAATGCGTGAGATAGATCTGCTGACATCCGCCGCAACAGAGAGAATCCGACAACACAAG
>JAODAL010008976.1:45000-113808 GCA_025379985.1 Phyllomedusa bahiana
CTTGAAGTGGGAGCACAATATAACTTAATTGCATTCAGAGCTGTGTCATCTCCAAAAACTCCTTGTGGTTCTTCCACCTGAATACAAGCAGATTGTGGTGTTTATTTCAGAGCATAGCTTGATATCACACATAATGATCATGAATACATAACTGGCAGAGTAGTTCATCCACCGACCAGTCCTGTTGCCATCCTACCATACATATTTATTGATCTACTCTCTTGAACAAGTGCTTGCAATGAAATTCACATACATTGGTTTCAATAAGCTCTTCCCTCCCTTCATATCATGGGTGGTGGGTGGCAGGTGGGATGTTTCCTTCTGACTCCAACTACCGTATAACCATGACTAGGTGCTACATGACAGTCATAGACATCAATGATCTCCAGTTCTTTCATGGGAACTGACACAGCACCAAGCTCTAGATGTTATAGGGATCTACAATGGGGACCCTCCACTATTATATCTCATAGCAATGAGTTACAAAACCCAATGACTGTACCTTTAAGCTGAATCCTCTTGCTGCGGTGTTTGAAGAACATCGCTGAATATGTCCCAGTCTCCCCAAGAGCCACCATTATCAACTGAAATCCAAAGTCCATGGGTCAATGTTTCCTGTATCAGCAGTGATAGCACAATGGAGAACAACATCTTCCAGTCTGAAACATCAGGTAGGTTTCTCATAAGTAGATAAAAGTAAATGGATCTGTAATGCTCCTGTCTGAGTATATATCCCGGATACAGCACCAGGATCTTTCTTCCTTCTTTTGATTACCTCGTACCATAAATACTCCTCCATAAATCTTCAAGACTGAAAGGTCAGGTCAGCTTTGTTGCCTTTGTGTGATTGGGTTTATGTAGAGGCTCTGAATTTACAATCCGCCCACCCTTTGGTTTTAAGGTTCATTTTGAATGTGTTTTTGTAGTACACAGTGAGTGGTTAAGCACTTGGCCTCTGATTAATTGTATTTTCTACAGAAGGTTGTTTTCTGGTTTGAGGATGCTTAGTTTTCTTCATCACATAGGTCAGCACAGTTAGGGTACGTCCAGGCGACAAGTCAAATTTTTCATTGGATTCTCGTCGGATTCTACTGTTGAAAACAGCTTCAGGTGCCGCGGTTTTCAACTAGTATTTCATGTGGATTTTAGGTTGTTTAAAGTCAGAAAATGAGTCTTATTAATTTCTGTAGGGTTTTGCACGCAGATCAGGATGTGACACATGGTCCCCACTCTGGATCGAGAACCTGCTCGTGTCTCTGGTCTTTATTTGCCTCTCCTTGCTCCCTCTCTCTGACTCTGGCCGGCGCATGTGTACCTGCCTTCTAGGGCTCGTGTGCCAACTCTCATAAATTCTAAGAGCCAACACTCTGTTGATTACCAATGGGCGCCGGACTCTTTGTTAGTGGGCGCCGGACTCTTTGTTAGGTCACTTCCACTCTCTTCCTTGCCACTATATCGATGTGTTTTCCTGAGTGCTGTCAGAGAAAATATAAAAGATATAATACTTTGGAGATCCTAACTGAAAAACTACTGATTTTCATGAGGGGATGGAGATGTCGCAGAATGCTCCAGTCATAACCTATTTTCCTTGCGGGAGGGGACAGCATCCCCTATAGGAAAGCACCATTTCAGAGAGTGGGGAGTCACAGAAAATACAGAATTAAGTGATTTCTCTGTTATTCACTAAGTTTCAAATATTTCTATTTCTAAGATTTAGAAGACTTAGGAATTTGTTTCCTGCCCTTGATGCATAGCCTTGACGTAGTTATAGATGTAATAAACATTTCTTAGTTTTTCAGCCTTAAATTAAATTGTTTATAATTTCCAATAGATGCAAGAGGTTTATCTGGCCCGCCTATTCTCTTATTGGCTGTTTTTGTTCCTTAGATTTCTAACCACTGATAAAACACATTTGTCTATATATGTACGGCGACTGAGATAATTACTGTAACATACCATTACTTAATTCCCACAATCATCAAGGACCATTAAGATGTCCTCCAAATTCTTTTGCCATTCAGAGCTGCAGGTGGAGGGTGTTATACAACTACAGTGATAACTATGGGCGACATGTAAGAATGGGGATGTGCCAGTCATCTGGCGTTAAAATTCTTTATTAGCCCTGTTCTATAGATGTATGACTAGTCATATTCCAAACCTTGGCACGATAAGAACATTCACAACACTTTTTAGTGCGCCAAAGATTTGGGGCGTTCTGGGGCCATCAACACCACTTTCGTGGATGTAATTTATGATTCTTTGACACCAAATCTAGGTGCAGGCAGAACAGTTAGAACAGCCAGACCAGAGTAAAGGTGGTGCCTTAGCCAGACTTGTGGTATTAGCTCTACACTGCCATGTATGTATGACCTGCAGAAGAACAGACCAGGGTAAAGGTGGTGCCTGAGCCAGACTTGTGGTATTGGCTCTACACTGCCCTGTATGAATGACCTGCAGAAGAACAGACAGTCGTAAAGGTGGTGCCTGAGCCAGACTTGTGGTATTGGCTCTACACTGCCCTGTATGTATGATCTGCAGAAGAACAGCCAGACCAGAGTAAAGGTGGTGCCTTAGCCAGACTTGTGGTATTAGCTCTACACTGTGCCTGTATGTATGACCTGCAGAAGAACAGCCAGACCAGAGTAAAGGTGGTGCCTTAGCCAGACTTGTGGTATTAGCTCTACACTGCCATGTATGTATGACCTGCAGAAGAACAGCCAGACCAGAGTAAAGGTGGTGCCTTAGCCAGACTTGTGGTATTAGCTCTACACTGCCATGTATGTATGACCTGCAGAAGAACAAACCAGGGTAAAGGTGGTGCCTGTGCCAGACTTGTGGTATTGGCTCTACACTGCCCTGTATGTATGACCTGAAAAAGAACAGCTAGACCAGGGTAAAGGTGATGTCTGAGCCAGACTTGTGTTATTGGCTCTACACTGCCCTGTATGTATGACCTGCAGATGAACAGACCAGGGTAAAGGTGGTGCCTGAGCCAGACTTGTGGTATTGGCTCTACACTGCCCTGTATGTATGACCTGCAGATGAACAGACCAGGGTAAAGGTGGTGCCTGAGCCAGACTTGTGGTATTGGCTCTACACTGCCCTGTATGTATGACCTGCAGAAGAACAGACCAGGGTATAGGTGGTGCCTGAGCCAGACTTGTGGTATTGGCTCTACACTGCCCTGTATGTATGACCTGCAGAAGAACAGACCAGGGTAAAGGTGGTGCCTGAGCCAGACTTGTGGTATTGACTCTACACTGCCCTGTATGTATGACCTGCAGAAGAACAGCCAGACCAGGGTAAAGGTGGTGCCTGAGCCAGACTTGTGGTATTGGCTCTACATTGCGAAGAACAGCCAGAGCAGGGTATAGTTGGTGCCTGAGCCAGACTTGTGGTATTGGCTCTACACTGCCCTGTTTGTATGACCTGCAGAAGAACACACCAGGGTAAAGGTGGTGCCTGAGCCAGACTTGTGGTATTGGCTCTACACTGCCCTGTATGTATGACCTGCAGAAGAACAGCCAGACCAGGGTAAAGGTGGTGCCTGAGCCAGACTTGTGGTATTGGCTCCACACTGCTCTGTATTTATGACCTGCATAAGAACCGACCAGGGTAAAGGTGGTGCCTGAGCCAGACTTGTGGTATTGGCTTCTACAACTGCCCTGTATGTATGACCTGCAGAAGAACAGACTAGGGTAAAGGTGGTGACTGAGCCAGACTTGTGGTATTGGCTCTACACTGCCCTGTATGTATGACCTGCAGAAGAACAGAACAGGGTAAAGGTGGTGCCTGAGCCAGACTTGTGGTATTGGCTCTACACTGCCCTCGATGAATGACCTGCAGAGGAACAGACCTGTGTAAAGGTGGTGCCTGAGCCAGACTTGTGGTATTGGCTATACACTGCCCTGTATGTATGACCTGCAGAAGAACAGCCAGACCAGGGTAAAGGTGGTGCCTGAGCCAGACTTGTGGTATTGGCTCTACACTGCCCTGTATGTATGACCTGCAGAAGAACAGACCAGGGTAAAGGTGGTGCCTGAGCCAGACTTGTGGTATTGGCTAAACACTGCCCTGTATGTATGACCTGCAGAAGAACAGACCAGGGTAAAGGTGGTGCCAGAGCCAGACTTGTGGTATTGGCTAAACACTGCCCTGTATGTATGACCTGCAGAAGAACAGGTTCATACATTCTGGCACTTTCTGTACTACCTTAAAGCTTAGAACTGTCCTGTCCATGCCAATGTTAAAACATGTCGCCTTATGTCTACATAGTGACTCATCACTACTGCAGTCTAGCTGCCTTCATTATTATGGACTATCTTTACCTCTTCTGATTGGAGGGAATAGTTAGAAGATTTGCATTGTTTGATTGGCTGAATGTGCATTAGGACCTCTGAGATTATCCAGTCGCAGTAAGGACAAAGTCTACCTACTGCTCTTTATATGGTAGTAGTACCAAAGAGGATGACACATCACTGTGGGCAGAGAGGATGACACATCACTGTGTGCAGAGAGAATAACACATCCTCTACAGCAAACATACAGCTTCCCCATGATCAAAAACTTATTTCTGTGGGGTATGTGACTTTCTGGAATGCTAGATAGGCTATCCAGTGTACAGGAAAGCTGGGTGATGCCATATTCCCCACAGCAATGATGGGAGAGCTGTGTACCTGCTGTGGGGGATGTACAGCACATACTTAGAAATTATCTATTTTTGTACATATATTAAATATATGATAAGATGAGGAAAGAATGTTCTTTTTACCATGTTGCAAACTGATTGGTGACTGCACAACAAACAGCCTGCTGCCGGCAACCGGAATGTAAACTAGAGCAGAGATGTAGGGACATGAGGTGTACATGTCTGAGAAGAATAATGAACAGTGCTAGGAGGATTGGTGATGGGTGCAGATGAGTCCTAGATTGTAACTGCAAAGGATTCTGGGACTTGTAGGAAATAGCTGCAGGAGAACTGCTGACAATCTCACAACCATAAAGTTTCACTGATCTTATGATTATAAACACATGAAGGTAGTGAAATATCTTTACTTTTCAATATAAATGCTGTTTATAGTGTGATATGAAATCATGAAACTCCTGGATAACCCCTTTAATATTAAATGAAATTATATAAAATAGTTAAACCAATACAGTATCTACCATAAATCCTGTTCTCTGTAAGGTATATACAGAGTTATTTTAATATTATCAGTGAATACAAACACATTACAACAGGATAGAAATAAACGTCATTAGAATAGCTTGTCAGTGAATAGAAACTATGGTAGTCATCTTGCGTGCCGGCTATTGCAGTATGTAGAGGCAGACCCACTGACTTACATTTTAATGATGGAACATTAACATACAATATAAAGGTATTTTTAAAAAAAGGATTTTGTAAGATTTTAATTAGAAAAAACAAAAAAATTAAAATCAGAGAGAAATGTTACTATTAACATAATTAATTTTTATTACAAATTCAACAAAATAAATGTATAACACCATTCCAGCATGGGTTTATGAAGGATCGGTCCTGTCAAACTAATCTCATCAGCTTCTATGAGGAAGTCAGTTCCAGACTGGATCGGGGTGAGGCACTGGATGTCATATTGAAATGGAAAGTAGCCTCAAAGGGGCTACTCAGTCCTTGTGGGGGTCCAAATTATCTTAAAAATAACAAAGGGTGCACCGAGAAAACAAATCACAACATGCCTTGCTGCTATGAAAGTGCTTTCTGCTTTATTCACAAAATGGTGGCTTTTTTTTATACCTTTGCAAATTAGTAGATAAGAAGCATCACATGTAGCTGGCTGTGAGGGTCTATTTGCTCGTCCTTATCTCTAGACCCCTCCTCACAGCTCAGGAATGTTTTGGACACAGGGTGTAACTTCTAAATAGGTGCCATCTTTGATTACACGACGATGTCTACAAGCTACTACAGGCAGCCATTTTGTTTAACACATTAATGACAAAAGATATACCTACAAAATTTATTACATGCTGTATTATATAGGTATGTGCCTATTTTATATATATATATATATATATATATATATATATATATATATATATATATATATATATATATGTGTGAGGTATATAATAACTAATACATTAAAATAGAGACACAAAGGATCACACATATATATAGCCTTTGTTAGCATCCACAGCAATATCTAGATTCCTCTAAAGCATTTATTACGGTGCCACATAAAAGGTTGGTAAGTAAAATGAGAATGCTTGGACTGGGGGAAAATGTGTGCAAGTGGGTAAGCAACTGGCTCAGAGATAGAAAACAAAGGGTGGTAATAAACGGTGCATACTCAGACTGGATTCCTGTTACTAGTGGGGTACCACAAGGGTCAGTATTGGGCCCTATACTCTTTAACATTTTCATTAATGATCTTACACAGGGAATACACAGTAGAATATCGATCTTTAAAGATGATACTAAGCTCTGTAAAGTAATCCACACAATAGAGGATAATATGTTATTACAAAGGGATCTGGATAGGTTGGAGGCCTGGGCAGAGAAGTGGCAGATGAGGTTTAACACAGATAAATGCAAGGTTACGCACATGGGGAGGAAAAATCCATTACATGATTACATGTTAAATGGAAAAACGCTGGGTAAATGTGACTGGAGAAGGACTTGGGAATCCTGGTGGACAGTAAACTTAACTGTAGCAGCCAGTGTCAGGCAGCAGCTGCCAAGGCAAATAGGATCATGGGGTGCATTAAAAGGGGCATAGATGCACATGATGAGAACATTATTCTCCCATTATACAAGTCACTGGTTAGACCACACATGGAATATTGGGGACAGTTTTGGGCACCAGTGCACAGGAAAGACATTGTAGAACTTGAACAGGTACAAAGGCGGGCAACAAAAATGATAAAAGGACTGGGTGGACTACAATACCCAGAAAGATGAGCAAGATTAGGGTTATTTAGCTGAGAGTAAAGATGGCTTCAGGGGAATATAATAAATATGTTAAAGGTAAATATAGAGATCTCTCCCAAGATTTTTTTATACCCAGGACTGTATCTAGAACAAGGGGGCGTCCTCTGCACCAAGAGGAAAGAACGCTTCTACATAAACATAGAAAGGGATTCTTTACTGTTAGAGCAGTGAGACTGTGGAACTCTCTGCCAGAGGAACTTGTCATGGTGAATTTATTAAGAGCATTCAAAAAGGGTTTGGATGTATTAACGGAGTGTAATAATAGAACAAGTTATAGTGACCAGGATTCTGGAGAGGGGTCTGAATACATTTCTAGATGTAATAATATAACAAGTTATAGTGACCAGGATTCTGGAGAAGGGTCTGAACACATTTCTAGATCTAATAATAGAACAAGTTAAGTGACCAGGATTCTGTAGAAGGGTCTGGATACATTTCTAGATGTAATAATATAACAAGTTATAGTGACCGGGATTCTGGAGAAGGGTCTGGATACATTTCTAGATGTAATAATATAACAAGTTATAGTGACCAGGATTCTGGAGAAGGGTCTGGATACATTTCTAGATGTAATAATAGAACAAGTTATAGTGACCGGGATTCTGGAGAGGGTCTGGATACATTTCTAGATGTAATAATATAACAAGTTATAGTGACCGGGATTCTGGAGAAGGGTCTGGATACATTTCTAGATGTAATAATAGAACAAGTTATAGTGACCGGGATTCTGGAGAGGGGTCTGGATACATTTCTAGATGTAATAATATAACAAGTTATAGTGACCGGGATTCTGGAGAAGGGTCTGGATACATTTCTAGATGTAATAATAGAACAAGTTATAGTGACCAGGATTCTGGAGAAGGGTCGTTGATCCAGGGATTTTTCCGATTGCCAGATTGGAGTTGGGAAGGAATTTTTTCCCTAAAATGAGGACAATTGGCTTCTACCTCATTGGGGTTTTTTGCCTTCCTCTGGATCAACACTTTAGAATAATGGGCTGAACTGGATGGACGTCTTGTCTTTTTTCGGCCTTACAAACTATGTAACTATGTAACTCAATCCACGAGTCTCTTTAGAGAAGAGAAGTAACAGAATACAAGTGTTCCAGTTCTTAAGTATGATTGACAGTAATAGCTCTTTATCTCTTGCAACATTCTAACCACAAATTGAGATTTACACAGGGATAGCATTGTTAGGTAGTAGATAGAGATACATTCAACAGTTTGATTGATGTTTAGGAGCGTCTGTTCTTCTCTATATGAATTAAAGCAGTTCATTGAGTTGAATTTCAAATGAAAAATTAATTATGTTAATAAAAAAAGTGTTCTGATTTTTATATTTTTCACTTTTTCTAATAAAAATCTTATAAAATATTTTTTTTATATACTTTTACTTTGTACATTAATTTTTGTTCATCAAAATGTCAGTCACTGGGTCAACCTTTATTCTACATACTGCAATAGCAGACACAGACAGGTTTCGCTGAGACTTGTGGTGCGTCAAACAATTTCAGTACCATAGTTTCCATTCACTGACATGCTATTCTAATGGCTTTTATTTCTAGCCTGCTGTGATGTGTTTGTAATCACTGATAATACTACAATAACTCTATATGTATCCGACTGAGTACAGGGTTTATGGTAGATGCTGTATTGGTTTAACTATTTTATATTTTTTATTTAATATTAATGTTTTATTTTATAATTTTATATTAATTTTATATTATTTAATTGCATGGCTATTCTACGCTTTAATTTCCTTATAGTACATCCAATGTAATGCTGATGACAAACCATACAATAACTGTCATAAATAATTTGTATCACATCCGGTGCAGCAAAACATTTTATTGAGGGACATGATTGTGACTTATGCACATTCCGGTTCTTTAGCCGAAAGGGTTAATTCCCCCAGGAGAGGCGAGGACTGGAGATATGAGGTCTGATGTAGGGAAGCTTTCTAGATATTAGAATTAGGCACGTGCATGCCTATAGGATTGAACTATCGGAATGATCTTATGTATTTTTATTAATTCTTGTATATATAACATCAATGTATGGGGAGATAGTAATGACATTATGTACACCTAATTATTTTTGTTTCTGTTTGGTTCATTGAGAATGTTCTGATTGGTCCCAGAATTGTATTTAATCAGGTACAGCACAGGTGATGGTTTGCTGGGATCAAGAGTCCTTTTAGGACTTGATAAGCTGTATCTTTATTATTGCCACAATTATTCTGTATTTAACCCCTTAAAGACCCGGCGTTTTTTTTGGTGAAACGTTCGTTTTTACCTCCTCGCCTTCTGAAAGCCATAACTTTTTTTATTTTTCCACCTACATAGACACATGAGGGCTTATATTTTGCGGGACAAGATATATTTTCTAATGGTGTTATTCACTATACTATAGAATATACTGGGAAACCGCAAAAAAATTCCAAGTGGGACAAATTGTGAAAAAAAATGTATTTTCGCCATGTTTGCGGGGGTTTTGCTTTTACGGCGTTCTATCTTCGGTAAATATAATGTGTTATCTGTATTCTACAGGTTGTTACGCATCCGGAAATACCAAACATGTAGGGTTTGATGGACTTCCGGGGGCGGGGCGTGGAGTACGGCCGCGTTTTATGGCTGCTCCTGCTCGGTATTGGTAATCCCAGGTTTATCCTAGCCATCCGGCCTTCAAGCGCTGGTGCAGAGACAGCCCGGATTGTCAAGGACGCCAAGAGCATAGGAGCAGCGCGATTTTGGAGATCCCCGAGGTCTCAAGGTAGCAACCACTACCAACGTGTTGGAGGCCGCGGAGGAGACCTGCAGGCCTGAAAGAAACATCGATCGGTGACCCACGAGCGGCTCCGGTGGCGGAGGAAGGCGACCCCTATCCTCACCTGCAGCAGAGAACCGCCGAGCCTGGGAGAGCCGCAGAAGCCCCGAGCGAGGGAGCCGGAAAAAGCCCGCGAACCCCTACTGCCACGAGAGCCTGCCAGGCGCCATCTTGCTGGGGCACGGAAGACACACAGCTCACGCATGAGCCGAGGGCAGACGAGAGCGGCACAGCAGTCGCGGCGGCGTCTGAAGGAGCTGCACATACCACAGCCTCTCTCGGAGTGGATCGTGACCGGAGGATTCTCCAGTACACATGCGGGCATATTACAGACCGGAGGTGCACTAGCAGCCACAGTGAGTAACAGTGGGGAGAGCAGACCGCAGTCAGACACTGAGCTCACCGTGGCAACCCTCCTCCGGACGTTATATATATTCAGTGCAGAGGGGACTGTGGAGAGCTGCCCCCCCCTCAGCAGCCGCGGGTCCAGGACACTACCCGACGGGATCACTCTCTTTCTTACCAGAGTGCATCTCTGACTTGGGACAGTAGATCCACGGCGCCCCTGTCTCCTCAGGCTTACCACTGATCCGCTTAGCCGAGAGTCATAGCTGTGGACACTGCAGAGCACAGCCCCCAGTATTAACGCCTCTCACAGGGGACACACCACTATCTTGCCTGGCCTTTGGTATTACCACCTAAAGACGACACTGTGGGACAGCATCTACAAATGTAATGTTCCTGAGACTGTCCAGCTCTCCCTGACCTGCTGCTGACCCCTGGTTGCTGGAGTGGAGGAGAAGGGATCAGCTCCAGAGAAAAAGCATATGCCCAGTCTCGTACAGGCGTGTCAGTGAAGTAATCAGTTGCAAATATATCACTATGACTCCATCTCTGATTTACAACACTCTGTGAGAGTTTTGAAGGGGTTACTTGGGCAGGGTAGCTGCTCCCCCCCTGACAACCAGGGATTTTCATCCAAGTGCATTGAATCAGATCACTTGTGTCACCTAGTGGCCACTGACCATAATACAAGCTTGGCTCATCCACAAGTCCTATCAAGTTTTCCTACAACCATGTAAAAGCACAGAAATGAAGGGGGGACATCTTCTCACACCCTAAAAATCTATACTCTGGCTAACGACAAGCTCATGGCTTTTTGATGCATCCAAAAGTGGTCCCTCAATAGGAACTCACGGCGACGCACTCCTCCACTTTGTGCGCTTCTAATTCTACATCATAAAGTATGGACAAATTTGTTCAACTGTCAAAGTCTAATAGACGCACGCGTTCAAACTCTACTCCAACAATCTGGAACACGACCACGCCCTCTCCGAAATCCGCCCCACGAGCGCCGGATCTGTCCAGGACACGGGCGAAAGACTCCTCCACAATGGCGCAACCAGCATCACCAGCGCGCCAAGCCGGTCCGACACCCGCTCCAGCCTCTCCGACGGAGGCTCTCTCCCCCCCAGTCGCTGCTGAGAATGCCTTATTGCTGGCGCAGGAGGTGTCAAAGCTAATTTTGCCGGCCCGTGACAAAATTGATAAAAGGATTGATATTATACAAGCATCCATCAACGCGGCACTAGCGCAAATTACCAGCAACTCGCAGAAAATTGTGGATCTAGAGACCCGAGCAGCATCCACCGAGGAAGATGTCAATTGCCTGAAAGGGATCTCAACTACAAACCAGTCTATGCTGGAGACTCTACAAAACAAGTTGGATTATCTAGAAAACCGGGACAGACGTAACAACCTTCGTTTTATAGGCATCCCGGAGGTGGTTCCAGCAGCTGCCTTGGCAACATATCTAGTCAATGACTTGGCTACGGCTCTCGGTCTGGACACTCCGAAGGATCCCCTTCTGACTGAAAGAGTGCATCGCATGGGAGCAGTCCGAGATCAGGGGGGAAGGCCCCGTCCGGTAATTGCTAAATTTCAACATTGGACCATCAAGGAGCAATTTCTTAAAGCATACAGGCAAAAGGGGGAGCTTCGTATTGGAAATGAGAGGGTCCTAGTATTTCAGGATTTTTCTATGCACGTTACGCACAAGAGAAAGGCTTTCCAAGCAGTTTGTAGACACCTACACGAGTCGGGAGTTCGTTTTCAGCTACTTTATCCAGCAAAATTGAGGGTAGTGTAGAATGGTCAGGTTGCGATTTATGAAAAACCGGAGGAAGTCTCGAGGAGGTTCCTTCCTAATGCTCCAGATTAATAATGGAAGAGTGCGCAGGAAGGGACCACAGCTCTCTTCAGGGACTACTTCAGAGGGGGGTGGAACAAGGGAGGGAAGTGAGATGCTTAAGTGTTTAATATTATGTAAGGTGTTGCACTGTTCTCCCCCTCTCTCTGTTTCTCTGCTTCTGACCCATGGTTAGAATACCAGAGTACAGCAATCTTTTAGTCAAAACCGGGGTGTAGGATTGGCACCCCAAAGTCTCTAATGTTTCTGTTTCAGCGCACGGTTGAGGCTGTTACTAGGTCTTGCCTGAAACGAAAGTTTTTACTGTTCATTCAGTTATGGTTTAGGTTTCTGTTTTTGTGTACTGACATTAACCACAGACAGGAAAAGTTGTTCACACATTACTCTGACTGGTTACGGGTAATTGGAATAGAACCTCCACTTTGTCCGCATTTCGATCTCAGGGGCGCTCGCTGGGACGCCTTCTGCGATCGTCCCAATGATAAAAATCAGATTTTGGTCATACCCGCACAAGGTATAGGATGAGTAACCCAGCTGAGCAACAAGGGGGGGACTGTCTTGATCCTAAGTTGAACCTCTTGTCCTGGAATGTGGCAGGCCTAAACGTCCCTGAAAAACGAAGACAGGTTCTCAGACATATAAAACGCCTAAAGGCTGATATTATATTTCTACAGGAGACGCATTGGAAAGCCGAGCATTTTGTACCTCTGAGAGCCTCGTGGTTAGACCCGCCAATGTTGGCGAATTTCGAATCCAGATCAAGAGGTGTAGCTATATACTTTAGAAAAGGCATAGTGCAGTCGGTGGAAGAGTGCATTGCTGACCCTGACGGCCGATACTTATATGCTCGGGTGAAAATTGCAAATGTCGTATACACCTTCTTTAACGTCTATGCCCCCAGCAACGGTAATAGTATCTTTCTCTCGGAAATCACTAATTTCCTAGTAATGAGACCCCACCCGAATCTCCTGATGATGGGAGACTTCAATGTGGTGCCAGATGTGAGGCTGGACAGATCAAGTGGCGGGGAGGGGGCGGTGTCCGCTGTGTTGGGGGAGATGTGCAGCAGAATGAATGTTTTTGATTATTGGAGGGCCGGGCACCCAATGGCAAGGGAATATACATTCTATTCTGCGGTACATGAGTCTTTTTCGCGGATTGACCTTGCGCTACCCTCCACCTCGCTATATAACGCAGTCTCTGACGCGCGCTTGTTCCCTATAACGATCTCGGACCACGCTCCCATAATGGTGTCTCTCCACAATGAATCACACCTCCCGCAATCGCCCAGCTGGAGATTCCTGAGTTATCTCTCACAGTCAGATGATTTTTGAGAATTTCTTCAAATCCACTGGACACAATTCATAAAAGATAATAAGCTTCATGTGGAGAACACTCCTCTCCTATGGCTCACCGCTTAGGCGGTGATGCGTGGTCATATCATTAGCTATATTAGCAACAGGCGCAGGGCTCAAAATAAGAAATTTCAAAACCTACACGTGGCCCTAAATCAGTCACAAGAAGAATATGCGAGACATTACACGGCTGCCAACAAAACCAAATTCCTGGACGCACAAACCCTCCTACACACGTTCCTGCAAGGGGAAGCTAAAACGCACATATCGCATCAAAAGAATAAATATTATAGATGGGGGAACAGAATGGGGAAGCTTCTTGCCAGTGCCACCAAACCATGGCAGACTAGGCCCCCGATAGCGGCCATTCAATCACCATCCTCAGGAAATCTTCTTACACATCCCTCAGAAATCGAACAAGCGTTCGTAGATTATTATGAATCTTTATACAGGGCTGCCCCTTATGACAGTCAAAACGTCAACTCTTTACTGGAATCTCTAGACATGCCGGGTATCACAGCTGAGCAACGTAGGCTCCTAGAATCTGAAATAACAGAGGAAGAGGTGAGGGAGGTCATCGGAGGACTCGCAAACAATAAATCGCCAGGCCCAGATGGCTTCTCGGCGGAGTTCTTTAAAATCTTAAACATTGAGGTCGTCCCTCATCTTACCAGGCTCTTTAATGATATATACATTAACTCTGCCGTGGTGGATTCCTTCTGTGATGCAAGGACTATTTTATTGCTGAAACCACAGAAGGACCCCACCATGCTGGCTTCATACAGACCTATATCCCTGCTCAACCAGGATTAAAAAATATTAGCAAAAATTTTAGCAATTAGGATGCAAACTTTCTTACCCCAAATCATTCACCCCTCCCAAAACGGCTTAGTTGCCCACCGACATTCCACACAAAATATTAGGACAGCGATAGCGGCGATAACAAGGGCTAGGCTCAACGACCACCCAACTGCCATGCTCCTAAGTCTGGATGCAGAGAAGGCCTTCGACAGGGTGTCATGGCCTTATTTAGATGCCACCTTGTCGAAGAGGGGCTTTGGAAACAGATTCGCGGCCTTTATTGACCACCTCCAATCCAACTCTGTCACCTCCTTGATCCTTAACGGCCATGTGTCACAGCCGATAGATATGTTCAGAGGCACTAAACAGGGATGTCCCCTGTCACCCCTGCTTTTCAATCTCTCTATTGACTCTCTTCTCTTTCACATCACCCAGTCATCCATTTATAAAGGAATTAGCTTCTCACAGCGTGAGGTAAAGGTCTCAGCTTATGCTGACGATCTTCTTCTAATGCTGACAGATCCAAAACACAACCTGAATATGGTTTTGGCCGATTTGCAGGAAAAGGGGTCCTTGTCAGGGTATAAAATCAACATGGATAAAAGTGAGGGGATGTTACTTGGGGGACCGGCGACGCCCACGTGGTCTAGCACGTACTCAATAAGATGGTGCACGTCAGCAATGAAGTACCTAGGAGTTTGGCTAACTAGGTCGCCAGACTGTTTACAGAAAAAAAACCTGGGCCTGTACATGGAAAGACTCCCGGTCACGCTAAAGAGCTGGTCTAAACTTCCTCTATCATTTATGGGGTGCTGTAACCTCATCAAAATGGTGGAGTTTCCACGACTGTTATACATTCTGCAAATGCTTCCTGTGTATCTCAGACCTAAAGAGGAGAAATTCATAAATATGCTGTACCGGCGATTTATATGGGAAAATAAAAGAGCCAGGATCCCTTTACATATCCTCCAACAGCATAAGCTGAATGGAGGCTTGGGTTTCCCAAATGTGCGATTATATGGCTTGGCGTCCATGGGGCGCTTCATTGCTGACTGGGCAAAATCCACCAACAGGTTCACTGATAGTGCTCTGGACAAGTGGTTTGTGCCGGATGTTTCCCTACTAAATTTCTTACATCTGCCCCATAGCAAACTCCCAGTGCAGGCAAAGGAGAACGTTTTGCTGATGCCTGTGTGGCGGACATGGCAGAAGATCTGTCATATTAAGGGTCTACGCTCAGAATACTCGCCGTTCTTATCATTAATGCAAAACATGGATTTTCAGGACGGGAGGCCACATCACATATTCAGAGAATGGCACGCCGCGGGCATACGCCAGATACGACATTTTGTACATCCCGATACAAAGTTACCCTTTACCTTCTCTGAGTTGCAAGGGACTTTTCCTGTGCTGGATGTTCCATTCTTTAACTATTTACAGGCAATTAGCTATGTCAGAAAAGTAACGAGATGTTGGGCCCCTGGGGACTGGGACACAACTTTCGCCCGAATCCTTTTATACCCACATACGAGACATGCACACCTGTCCAGTATCTATAACTTTTTAGTTAGCAAAATAGACTATGGGGGTATGACAAGGGGGTTGGCGAGCTGGCAGAGAAGGGACAATACACTGACACCACACCTGATTTTGGATACCCTGGCTGATACCCACAAGTACTTACCCTTCAGTCGCTACCTAGAAATGTTCTTAAAAATAACTCATAATTCATATGTCACACCTATACGAGGGCATCGGATGGGGAGATTTTCTACCGATCAATGTTTCAGATGTGCAGAGGCTGGCGCAGACTTATATCATTGTCTGTGGGGATGTCCTTTACTGAGACCTTTCTGGGATCAGGTTACGTATTTTATACTACAGTATCTGGTAGGAACATTAACCTTAGAGGCTTCATGGGCGTTGTTTGGGCTCCCATGCGAGGCGGAACATGGATATTCCAGGCAGGAGAAGAGGTTGCTCCACTTAGTAAGAGCTGCAGCACGCAAAACAATCTTACAAGTTTGGCTTCTACCTACGGGCCCGACTTTTGAGATGTTTGAGGAAAAGCTGAGATTCTTAATGTACATGGACTGGCTTGAGGCGACCTTGCACAATGAGGCTAGAGTTAAAAACTTCTTCAGACTATGGGAAGGATATATAGCTACGCTCCCGGTGTCACTTAGAAGGAAACTGCACTCTTGCTTTGGCACAACAACGTGGTATATGGGACGGCAAATGGCGGGCACAGAGCCTATCACTATTTAGCGCAAGGCACAGCATACGGTGTTATACAGGCACTTGGAAGAGGAGCAGGCGAGGTAGGGAAAAAAAGAGGAAACTTAGCGATATTCTCTCTCCGCCAATCATCTCCCTGCAAGCTTGGGGAGCATAAGAGGAGGCCCCCCCTCCTTGTTATCCATATGCGAGGGCAGAAGTGGAGGTTTCCGAGTTAGGGCGCAGGTCCGCAAACGAGCATTAATCGAGGACCGGAAGGGGTGTTAGATTGTTCAGTACACAATATGTTTATTAGAGTGATGTTATGTTATGATATACACATATAAAGTCTGGTATGAAGCTTCTATAACATGTTTCATGTAGTGTGAGAAAACATAGAAAATGTTTGATCAATGTTGAACATAATGATGTATACCTACTCGGGTTATGTTGTAGCGAATCTTGTACATCTACTGCACCCTAGTTCCTGGATGTAATGATGTTCAAACATTGACTTTCATTAAAAACAGTTTAAAAAAAACATGTAGGGTTTCTGTTATGTTTTGGTACCGTAAAAAAATTCCAAACATTTTCTATTTTTGAAATTTGCGCCACGGCGCCATTTTGTGCGACCAATAACTTTTTTGTACTAACACCTACGGACGGCAGTGAGAGGGCATTTTTTGCGGGCTGAAGTGCACTTATTATCGCTAGCAGTTTGGAATGCATACAACTTTTTTGATCATTTTTATTCCATTTTTTGAGTGAGGTAAAATGACCAAAGAACACAATTTTGGCGTTTGGAATTTTTTTTCTTCTACGTGTTCAGCATACAGGATAAATGTTATATTTTTTTATAGATCGGACTTTTTTGGACGCGGCGACACCAAATATGTCTAACTTTTTTATTATTCTAATGATTTTATTTGTAAAATGGGGAAGTGGGGGTGATTTAAACTTTTAATACTTTTTTTTTGTACTTTAAAACTTTATTTTTTTTATTTTTTTTACTGTAACATTGAGGCCACCTATGGTGCTTGACCACTAGGTGGCGCGATTGTTAAAACAACCGAATGCATTGCATAGGCAATGCATTAGGGTGTACAAAGATGGCAGTTTCCCCACTTCCTGTCTGCGGACGGAAGTGGGGCAAACCGGCCAGAGTAAGTGACGGGAGCCTTCACAGGGCTCCCCACCACAATGCCCGGTCATCGGATCGGCGCAGCATAGCTGCGCCGGTGCCGATGACCGTAACGATCGGTGAGCAGCACCGATCAGCGTTAATTCAGACGCCGCGGCCATCTTTGCCGCGGTGTCTGATGGGTTAAACAACGCCAGCAGGCGGAGCCACCCGCCGGCGCTGTTACTGCCGGGTGTTAGTGGCGATTTGCCGCTAAAACCCGCCGGCTGTGCGGGGGGGGTCACGGAGCGATCCCCCTGCAAAGCCCCTTAGCGGCCTTGGGACGTACTCATACGCCCAAGGTCGTTAAGGGGTTAATCAGCTGATTTTATGACACCTCGGATTTCCAATGTTTATGGAGTTCAAGTTGTGACTGTCACGTTTTGTAACCGGAGAGGCTAGAAACACCCGGGTAGTTGGAGCCTCTGGACCCACCGCAGGCGCAGATGGTAACACTCACGGTGGGTAGCCGAAGCGCAGGTCAGAACAGCCGGTGCTGGAACGGAGAACAGGGCACCGTAGGTGTAGCCGTTTAACGGATGGCACCGTCTCAGAATGGTAGCGGACTTGGTATAACGTCAGGTATCAGCAGGTATATGGCAGACTGGTGCAATGGCAGATGTTCAGCAGGTAACTGGTAAATGTACTGGTAAACGTACAGAAGAAAAAGAAGCAATACATGTGGGTCAAGCTCAATGCAGTAAAAATACAACAAGGAACTGACAAGTGAGCTAGGGAAGGAAGTTCCTTTTAAAGCCAGGGGTCAGAGGTCACTGGGCAGGAAACAGGAACACTGTCTCTTTAAATGCAGTGCAGTGCAGTGCCGCGTGCGGGAGCACATGCGTGCGCAGGACACCGAGGAAGCCACAGAGGACGAATGGCAGACTCGATACTGCCAGCAGGAGCAGCTTCAGGAGAGACAGGAGCCGGGACAGGTGAGTGACAAGAGCCAGGGAGACTAGAGGTTGCCACAGCAGGGGCCTGTTGATGGGAGACACGGGTATGCCGACGGTCCATAGCAGGGACCGTGGCGTGAACAAGGCAGTGAATTGTTGGGAGTTGTTGCCGACAACCCACAAAACCCAAGAATGTGCAGACAATACAATTCGGAGCGCAAGCATCAAGTGGGGTAAGCAATATTAAAAGTATGCTTAGTGATTTCCAGCTTCCAGCAGCTCTCTCTGACTGTTGTATGTAAGCACTTGCTGTGCCTGTATTAGTCACCTATGTAACTTTCTTTAATCTTCATCTTGTATTATGTTGGGGTCACATTTTGTGTGTTGGGGTTAAAAGCAATAGAAAAGGTCGAGCGTCCTAGAGCAAGTCGCTGCTACTTTCATGTCCTGTGTGTCTTTTTTTTTGAAGCTTCTAATGTGTCTACAATACTTTTAAAGCTTTCTTGGATGCTGGACTTTTTTTCTATTGGTTTGTATCCCTACATTGAGAAGATTCCCATGTTAGGCCATGCATCTAATGAGCGTGATAAAAATGGAAACGTCCACAATCCAGGCCGTACAGGCCTGAAACGCGTAAGCGTGTGACAGTTTTAGCTACTTTTATATGCTCCTGCATTAGTTATTTTGTGAATAACTTTTGCTCTTATACCTAAGCGCTGAGTATACTTAAGCTAGAATAAATATTTTTGTACAAACTTACATTTTGGTGTTTAGGGACCAATTACCAGTTTTACATTGACTTATGCTTTCACCATACAATGGTCATCCCAGAACCAATTAACCCCATGAGCCGAACACCTGAAAGTACTCAATCACCAGCACTTTTTTTTTATTTTTGCCTCCTTGCGTTTCAACATACCTAATATGTGACCTAATATGTGTAGGGTGTTTTTTTTGGTGTGTAATGTATATGTGTCAGTTTGACACAGGCAGCGATCAGGGCAGCACACAGTCTGCCCTGATCGCTGGCTTCTTACACAGACACCCTGGAGCTACTCTAGGTCCCCAGGGTTGACTGTGCGGACATTCCCTGGGCTCTATCAGTTCACCAGAGTCCCGATCCCCGACAGAGCAGGGAAAAGCCCTTTGATTATGCTGCGGTCACGAACCGCGGTAATCAAAGGGTTAAGTGCTGGGGAGCGGAGGCTATGTAGGGAACAGGACTGTGAAGTACAGTGCCAGGCACCTCAATTCCCGATGTCTGCAGCAAGGTCAAAAGTTGGAACGACCTGCAACACCAGACATGAAAAGTCAGAGGGCTTTCGATAAGGGTTAATAGGGTTAATATTGTATGTTGAGGGAGTATTGTAAATGTATTTATTTATATTGGATTGTGTGGATATTGTCTTCCTATTGTCCTTTTTTTTGGTAATGTGATTAATTGTACTACATTGTGTTATTGCTAAATCAGCTATTTTAGATGTGATTGGGTTTCCAAATTAGAAAAGAAAAAAAAATAAGCGCTGGGAGAAGCAATTCACACAGGGACTCATGATATATTACAAATTATGGCCTCTTTCTTTATTGTTAGCTTGTCCAGTTTAAATAGGTTAATGTTACACAAACAATGAACTCATGTGTCACAAGTTACAAATCACGTGTTGCACTAATAACCAGACAGAAAAAGTGCGAAATAATCAATCTCAGCAATACATCTTCTGTTGACCCTTTCCTGATAAGAATCTCCAGAATAGCAGAACAAGACATTTTGCAGTCTTAACAAAATGTCTTACTCAGTTCTAAACTACAGACGTCAACATATTATTAGGTGAACTACAGTTCTTATAATTCACATATAAAATTATAAGCATTTCTTCTACAATAGTCACTGTAATCGGGCACTAATGTCACTAATGTACATATTTGTTTTCATAGATCCACTTGTGATTTCACATCCATTGCTGATAAATGTCTCGACTGGACCAATACACCTGGAAACACACTTATGGGATTTTATGTGAATAGAGCCAGCATTTTTCATGATGAATTGATTCTGGAGAAACTGTTATAATGGAGAATAATATTGAAGGAACTGCCGTTGAATATTTTACTTTTGGAACATGTTTTCTCAGCTCGCTCCCTGTAATTTACTTTGGGGTGCAGAATCATATGACCCTTTGTATACAAGAAATATACAGCACAAATGAACAGTTTATTTAGAAAGTTTGCATTAACCCCATCACTCACAACATAGAAACTGGACATCATTGAGAGCAGAGTCATCAAAAATTCCTTGTGGCTTCTCTACTTTGGTTGTCATACCACAGATGCCCCATTGGCAATATTCACTCCAGCTCCCATATTCTCCTCTGTTGCCACCTTCTCCTTCTAGGACGGCTTGATCTGAACATTTCATAATGATGTTATTAGCCGCTGTGTCATCTCTTATTCCCCGATCGCTCTCAACTCTTAGGATAAAACCTACGAGATATCCTCTGGGACACCATAAAACACGACTCCATTCCCCCCAACTGTAGAGAAAGAAAGTAGGTTAGATGGTTGGTCTGTATAATAAAGATTGTCTGAGATCCTCTATGCTCATCTTTCAGCTCTATATGAAGGATCTGTGCAATTACCGAGTCTCTAGCTGCTAGATTCACTCTCTGCTCATATAACGCCTTATACAGTCTGTTTCCATGACCCATGTCTTTTGTCTTAAAGATCAGAGAACACACAAGCTCTCAGTCTGCTGCAGTTCTGTGCCGCGACCTGTGTGATGACGTCACACCTTGCTATCAGATAGAACAAACAGCAGAGGGAGAGCAAACAACACTTGGGAAACCAGAAAGCCCTCAAAAGGTGATAAAATCATTTGTAGCTCCTCAATAAGAAAAAAATGAACAAAGCAATATATTTGGAAAACATCTTCATTAGTGTTCCCTATATGTTGAAAGCTAAACTTTGTAGTTAGACAACCACTTTAAATGTATTTTATTGCTATTTTATGTGTTAGAGGAACAAAAAGCAATTAGCGAGTCTTTGTGATGTGTAAAGAAAATGATACTTTTCCAAATTAAAATGCTGAAAAGTGCAGCCCCCTTTACTCTGATACACCTAAACAAAATAAAGTGCTTGTAAAAGTCACTCAATTAGTATATAGAGTTCATCTGTACATTATTTATTTTCAATATAACTACACCTGTTCTGTGAAGGCCTAAGAGGTTTGAGAAACTTAATGAAAAAACAGCATCATGAAAACCAAGGAACACACCAGATAGCTCAGTGACTTAGTTGTGGAAAAGTGTATTGCAGGGTTAGGTTTTAGATAAATGTGAAAACAGCAGTTTTCACATTTATCTATTTTGCAAAGATGAATGGGCACAATTAACTCCATCCTCTAGATGTGGAAAGCTATTAGACATCTCCGAACGGACTGCAGCTGTCATTGCAGTTAAAAGTGGTCCTATCAAGTACTGACTCCAGGGCTGAATACATATGCACGCCACACCTTTTAGTTTTTTATTGTGCCAAAAAATTAGTAAAAGCACGTTCAATTTTCTTCATCCGTCACAAATACTCACTACTTTCTGTTGCTCTATTACATAAAATATAAACAAATACACTTAAGTTTGTGGCTGTAAAAATGAGGAATAGTTCAAGAAGTAGAAAAACTTTTTCAACCCACTGAATATCTGATAATATAGCGCCAACGGATTAAAATACATGGGTAACGATGATGAACCAATTCCTATAAATCTATTTTTATAGCAAATAAGTTCATACATGTACTGTACACTAGATTTTCAGACCTTGATCACGTCCTTGGTCATAGCAAAAGGCTAGAAATTGCTCCTCCACGCATATAGCGATGCTAGAAATTAACTCATTGTTTGCTAAATTAGCAGAGTATTATTGCTGCGTTTAACTGTACAGTATTTCATATACACTTCTACGGAAACTAGTTTTTAATACAGTATATACTTATAGTATTGGTTTACATAACAAATTGTGCATAGTGCGTAAGTTGTATGAAAAAGTTCAAGAAACAAGCTAAAAGGCGTGTTGTCCATGAATATAATACATTTTTAGCATCTCCCTAGTATACTCCATTTTTGAATCATTAAAATTTTAAAGTTATTTTCAAGTAAGATTTTGAAACCCTCATCCAGATAAACACAACAAAGTTATAAAAAACTAAACATTGAGGATAACTATCTATATGGACCCCCTAACTACCTAGATGGGCTTCCCAGCTACGTATGAGCTGCCTATCTATATGGGCTCCCTAGCTATCTACATGGCCCCCGTAACTACCTATATAGGCTCCCTAGCTAACTATATTAGCTCCCTAGGTAACTATATAGGCTCCCTAACTACCTATAAGGTATCCATAGCTAACTATATGGGCTCCCTAACTACCTATATGGTCTGTCGAGCTAACTATATGGACTCCCTAGCTATCTATATGGGTTCCCTAGCTACCTATAAGGGTTCCCTAGCTAACTATATGGGCTCCCTAGCTAACTAATGGGCTCCCACAACATATGGGGGTCCCCACTGAATATATATGGGGGTCCCAACGCCCATATGGGCTCCCTAGCTAAGTAATTAATGGGGGGACATTATATATCTGTTTATTACTGGGGGGAGGCCCTGTCTACCTACCTAACTACTGGAGTGCCTATGTAACTACCTACCTACTGAGGGGACCCTTTATACCTACCTAATAGGGGACTATATACCTCCCTACCTACTATGGGGGCAATTATATTATCTATAAACGGGAAGGGGGCTTCTATACCCACTGAGGGGGTTTCCCCCAATTGGGATTAAACATTTTTAAATACTAAATTAAATCTGTAAAAATACTAAAGGGGGCCCTTTTCCCCTTTTTGAGGTAAATACCTATACCTATATACCTATCTATGTAGGGGGTTTCTATATAAAACCCTGTTTAAATGGGGGCTTGTATAGTACCTAATGGGGGCCTTTTATTTCTACCATTACTAACCTTTTTAATTTCTAATTAAAGAGCATCTTTCTAAGTGCATGTCTACTCTATGGGCCTACCTAAAGGTGGCACAAATGGGGGCCTTTTAATTGACTGGGGGCACTTTTTTTGCTGTTTGGGGTACAATTACTGTGTGGGGCACCAACGGGGGCTCTATGGATGGGGAGTTTGTACAGAGGTGGGAATTGATAAGAAAGTGCTGGAAAAGAGAGGAGTCTAAGATGTTTTTGTGGTAAATTGTACGGGGACAAGTAGGGGCCCGGGAAAATCAAAGAATTGCATTCTGTAACGAACAAAGAAAAAAAGGGAAGATAACAATTAATCAGAGAAGACGTAATGGTGGTTTGGCCTAGATAGAGAAGAAAAGGAGAAGAGAACAACTCTCATCAGATAAGAACTCTTCTGAATCCCTGATGGCGGGTTATTTTGTTCTGTTTGGGATCGTGTCTAGCACTGTCAATAAATGGTGACCTACGGTGTCTGACCTCTAGGGATCTCTATATGGGTGGGTTTGAGGTTATACCGGGCTGGGTCTGACTCTATGTGGTCATATAGGGGGGGTTTTGGGTTAACTGAGCTGGTGTCGCCCTCTATGTAAAAATTTAAAATTTTTTGAACCTCGGTTCACATATTTTGATCAAAAGATGTTTAAGCTGCCCGCTTTCAACGTGATCCAAAATCGGGCATCCTATCCATGCTTCTTTACTCTCAATGAGCCAATCAGCCTCCCCCCGGGTCAACCGACCTCCATTATTTAGAGAAAAAAATAAAAAAACCCAACCGCAAGCTCCCTTCTTATGACAGCCTTGAGGTGGGGGGGGACAGAAACCCAAAATGGAAGCACCCCCTTTTCCTTCCCAATGGTTAAAATCAATGTACACCAATTAAACGTTTTTTCTGCACACAAAAAATGTTTTTTGTGTGCAGAAACAAACTTTTATATTGGTGTACATGTTTTTTGTGCGAAAACAACTTTTTATATTTTGGGGTTACATTGTTTTTTAACCTATATGGGGGAAGGGGTGCTTCCATTTTGGGTTTCTGCCCCCGCCCACTCTCTCCAGGTGTATAAAAAGGGGCAGCTTGCAGTTGGGGGTGTTTTTTCTTTTTTCTCTTGAATAATGGAGGTGGTTGACCCGGTGGGACCCTGATTGGCTCGTTTGGAGGGGTAAAGTAGCATAGGATAGGAGCCCGTTTTGAATCACGTTGAAAGTCGTGGGGCAGCTTAAACATCTTTTTTATCAAAATATGTGAACCGAGAGTCTCAAAATTTTTTCATGTATGAAGATAGCATAAATGCTTCTTTAGGGATTTCCAGTAGTTATTGACCTCTATGTGGTCCCCTATAGGCGGTGTTGTAGGTTTTAAAACCCGAGGGGTGCTGCTGACCTCCTGTGGTTCTAAAAATGGTGGTGTTGTAGGTTATACCTGAGTTGGGGTATGACCTCTATGTGATTTATATGGGGGGTTTGTAGGTTAACCTGAGCTGGTGTCTGAAAACATGTGGTGTCTTATGGTGGTGCTGTAGGTTATAAACCCGAGCTGGTTTCGACCCCCTATGGGGTTTCCCCCAAGGCATGTTGTAGGTTAACCTGACTGGGGTCTGACCCCAAATTTTGGTTTTCTTTAAAGGTGGTGTTTAGGTTAACCTAGCTGGTGTTGATTCTAAAGTGGTCTTATATGGTGGGGTTGAGGTTTATTGAGTGGGTTTTTGACCCCTATTGGGGCTCTTAATGGCGGTGGTTTTGGTTATACCGAGCGGTGTCTACCCTATGTGGTCCTATATGGCAGTGGGTAGGTTATCCCCACTGGGTCTGACCTCATGTGGTCTCTATATGGGGGTGTTGTTGGGTTTTAACCCGAGCTGGGCACCCCTATGTGGTCTCTAATGGTGGGGTTGTAGGGTTATACCTAGCTGGTTTCTGACCTCTAGGGTCTCATAAAGGTGGTGTTGTAGGTTATACCTAGTGGGGTCTGACCTCTGTGTTTTCCTATATGGGGTGTTTTTAGGTTTACCTGAGCTGGGGTTGGACCTCTATTTGGTCTTATATGGCGTGTTGTAGGTTAACCCGAGCAATACGACATCTTGTGGCTCTATAAAGGCGGTGTTGTAGGGTTTTAGCGACTGGTGTCTGACCTCTTGTGGTCTCTATATGGTGGTGTTTAGGTTATACCTGAGTGGGTCTGATTATGTGGTCTTATATGGGGGGTTTGTAAATTATCCTGGCGGTGTTGACCTCTATGTGGGCTCTATATGGTGGGGTTGTAGGTTAACCTGAGGGGTGGTTCTGACCCCTATTGGTTTATATGGTGGGGTTGTGGTTATCCTAGCTGGTGTCTGCCCCTATTGGTCTCTATATGGGCATATTGTGGGTTAACTGAGCTGGGGTCTGACCAATGTGTGGTATTAATGGCAGTGTTGTAGGTTTTTATCTGAGTGGATAGAGTAGTTAGCTTAGGTAAGCAAGATTACAGAATTCTAGTTAGTATTAGTTAGAGATTTGGAAACAGCTAAAGTGCTCTGAACAGCACAACTGCGGGGGGAGGGGGTGGCACGCCTTCTTCGTGGAGGGCGGGGGGGGGGGGGGAGTTTGCATCAGACATATTTCTCCTCTCAAGTCACTGGGAAATAGCACCAAATTTTATTTCTGCTTATCCAAACCCACCACATCTGGTTCAGGTGTTCCTTTTTGTGGGTGACCTCAGCTTTTATATCACTCATTTTTTGTCCTCTAAAACCATTTTGAAAAACCACCCAAATATTATTTCTGCGTTCCCAGCCCCCACTGTTAGATCAGGGTGTTATTTTCTTGTGGGGTGCACCTCAGCATTTATATCATCATTTTGTCCTCTCTCACTTTGAAAATAGCACCCAATTTTTTTCTGCGTTCCACGTCCAAAAGTCTGAGTTCAGGGTGTCACTTTTTTGTGGGGTGCACGTCTGCATTTATAACTCACATTAGTCCTTCCAAGTCCCGCTGACATAGCACCCAATTTTATTTCTGCATTGCCATCCACCACAGTCTGAGTCCAGGGTGTCATTTCCCTTTGGGGTTTGCTTTTCTACAAATATTCCCAAATATTTTGTCCTCTCAAGCTTCGGTGAACTACCCCCCATTTTTTTATGGTTGCCTGCCACCAGGTCAAAGGAGGGGGTTGACCTTGTTTGGGGCTGAACTTCGGGCATCATAGACAGCTCCCTTTTCTCTCTCATAAGAAATCACTTTCCTTATATTGTTTTCTATTTGTACTCCTGGTTGTCAGTTGTGGGAAAATACCACATTTATTTCCTATTTTAGCAAAAATTTCTATTTCTATCCCTGTTGTCAGTTGTTAGAAAAAGACCCCAGTTTTAGAAAAAACTGTAGGAAAAAGCAATTGCTAGTCCCCACTGGGCAGTTGTAAATCTCAGGAACTAAGGAAAACACTGTTGATTTGTGTTACGGTTTTCTTCCACCCGACCCCATTTTTTACAGATATTTGATAGAAACAAACCTGTTTTTTAATCCTATTGGCAGTTGGAAATTTTGAGGGATTTAGAACCCTGTGATTTGCTTTTTTTGCAGTACAGTTTTTCAATAAGAGACTTTTAAAAAAACCCCTGACCCTTTTTAATATTTATCTTTTTTTGTCATGGAGCGAACTACACTGGGTAAGCGGGAAAAGGGGGGGGGGGGGGGAGGACGAGAGCTAGAGGAAAAGAGAAGGCGCTCCTTCCCCTGCTTCGGACAACACGCAAGCGAGCACATCATCATTTTTAGGGCCCTCAAAGGGGGTGTCATTGCTGGGTGGGGTTACTTGTGAATCCCCAGGCCACAACCCTCTCCCGATACCACACACTCACCACACCTACCCCTTCTCCTTTCCACCAGTTTTACGACCTGCAAAGCCATACAGCACCAGTCACAGCCACCTTTCCCTGAACCAGGTGGGGACAGAAGAAAAACCTTTTAAATCCAACCATCCCCAAAAGGCCAAAACCTGAATGTTTTTCATTGCCAAGGGCCCTTTGGGCCCTTTGGGAAAAGTTGGCCCTTTCCCGCTGGGGGGAAAACAATGGGGTTTTCCCCAAACCCCCCCAATTGGGGGGGCCCCGGCCTCCCACAATATTTAGATGCCGAGCAGGCATTTCTTTTTTCCAAAAAAAAACCATCCCTGCCTGGCCAGCCACGTGTCTTAAAAAACTCCAGCGTTGTTGCATCTGTGTCTGGGAAAGTCCATCTGCCACCGGGGCCACATGGACTATAACACTAGGTTTGAGCGTTATTATCGAAAAAAAAAGTTTGAAACGGCAAGTATTTTTCGGAAACGGATTTTTTCATCACGCGAAATTTGGGGTTAAAATTGTGATAATCGTTAATATCGCGCCCTTTTTTTGGGGCTTTTCCGTCATTTTGGCGGGGAGCCAAAAAAAAGCTTTCAGAAATAGAGCAGGGTGAGATGTGTTGCGACGTCATGGGGCTGGGATGTGTATGGTTTTTCATTGGCTGGAAAAAAAAAACATGACCTCGTTTTACATAGAAAAAACCCCTTTTCCCGTTTTATGATCACTGTTGGTTAAACGCTCATAGCATAGGGGGCGTCGGCTCTGCCTCTGTCCAAACACCACAAACAGCTTACGAAAATTATTTTATTTTTTTTTTACGAACAGCTCACTTTTAGCTTTTGGGGGGTCCCTTAAAAAATTTTTTTTAGATCAGAGATTTGCAGATTTTAGGTACTTAGGCAGAGAATTTAAAAGGAAAGCATCTACCGCCCGTAAAGGGGGGGGGGGGGGGGGGCCCGCGGGGGGAACGCAGACAACCTCATAAAAGGATAAATGGTATTTTTACAAAACCAAAACTTTTTTAGACATTGCATTGCCCTTTTAAATTTAAAACAGTTTTTTTAGAAAATGCAGGTCATTTTTTAGGGGGGCAAAACTCCACTTTTTTTTTATCCTATACATTTCGTAGTGTTTCTTTTTAAATTTTTTTCCCAGTCCGCTTTTTGATATAGCCACCTTGCAGTTTAAAAAATTTTTAATCCAAGCAATTTTTTTTTTCACCACGGTTGATAGGGGCCAAAAAAAAAACCTTTATTTCCCTTTTACATTTTAGATAAAAGGGTTTTTTTTTCACTTTGGCGCAGGCCCGTTTTTTTTAAAAAAGGGCCCCCTTCAGTAAATTTGGAACCGCAACTTTGTAGTCACCCCAAAAAAAGGCACTGATGGTGCCAAAAATCCTTTTATTTTATCCAATAATTTTTAGAAAGGGGTTTTTTTTCACTTTGGAAGTCAAGCTTTGTTGTGGTACTTTTGCAGTTAAAAAAATTTTAATACACAAAAAATTGGTAGTCACCACAGGGGAAATTTCAGGTGCCAAAAATAAACCCTTTATTTCCCCCTATACATTTCAGGGGGGTTTTTTTTTTTTTTTTACTTTTGGAAAAATCAAGCTTTGGGTTGATAAAGGGGTACTTGCATTTAAATTTGGGGTACAGCCAAAAATTTTGTATCACCACAGGGGGAATTGATAGGTGCCAAAAAAAAAAACCTTTTTTATTGTATTTTTCATTTCAGAAGGGGTTTTTTTTTACTTTTGGGCAGTCAAGCTTGTTGTAGAGGTTTACCTAGCATTAAAATTTTTAACCAGCAATTTTTTTTTGATTTGAGGGATTTTTAGAAAAAGCTTTTTATTTGCCGCTTTTTTAATAAGAACTTTCCAAAACTCTTTTTCCATCCTTCTCAAATTTTTTTTTTTTTCGAAAATGGGGGAAAATTAGGTGGTAAGCGAGCAAAAAAAGGGGGGGTAGGAAATAAGGTAGGGGGGGTAAGAGAGAAGGGTTCCCTTTAAAGGCTGGGGGACAAAAAAGCATGCCAGCAGATCGTCCCTTTTTCGGGGGCCGTCAGGCCTTTTATCCGCTGGGTCCAGGGCCCCCATGAATCCCAAAAAGAAAAACAGCGTCGCAATCCCTTTTTTCGTTTTGGGTTAATGCAAAATGCATCCAGCATCTTTACCTCCCCCCGTCCTCCAAGGAAAAGGCCAAAAAATGCGTCATCACCCACAGAAACCTCCAACAAAGCGAAGGGGAGCCCCAAAAATTTTGAAAAATTGTTTCCCCTCCTTGGATTAAATTCCATTTTTGAAACCTCTTTGATGACAAAAAAATGCGGTTTTTGGGTCAGAAGGCATTTTTAAAAGATCAAAGGGCCCAAAAAGAGGATGATTTTGTCTGCCCCTTGTTTGCCCAGTTCTGAGCCACCCAGAGGAGGAAAAGGGAAAAGGGGCCGGCCCAATGGGAAAAAAATCCCCCAGGGGGGGGTCGGCAACGTTTGGGCAGGGGCCCACTATTGTTGTACCCGCCCTTCTGGTTTTCCGAAATCGGGAAGGGCCCAAAAGTCACCTAGGTTGAGAATGATGATAATGGGAAGAGACTTTCGGATCCCATCGTGGTTTTTTTTTTCCCGCAGAATTTGCTTGTGGGGGGGGGCCCTCCCTTAAATCACCTGGACGGGGGAAAAAAAGACAAATGGGGTTAGGGGTCAATAGGGGCCCCCCCCCCGCCTCAAAAAGGGAAGGGGGGCCCGAAAGAATTTCCCGCTATATGTTTTCGCCCACCCCCGGATCAGCGGAAACCCCCCCGCCCCGCCCCCCCCCCCTTCGCTTTTTTCCCCGTAAAAAAAGGCCCCCAGGACCCCCAAAAAAACCCCTTTTGGGCCCCCCCTTTGGAACCCCGCCTCTAATTCACCCCCACGATGTCATATGTCCCGTTGTGGCCGTAAACCATAATAGGGGAAAGGAATTTTGGGGTTTTTTAAAACCCACCCCCAAACATTTTCTAGTCCCCCAAGCAGTGAATGCATGAGTTGAATGGAGGCAAACATTTGGGGCCAAAAAAAGGCAAACCCCGCCCCGGGCCTCCAACCCAACTTTTTAAAACCCCCTGTCTTTCCCCGCCTCCCCCCTCCTCCGTTTTCCCCCCAAAAGCAACCCCTTAGCTGCCCATTTTCTCTCAAGTCATGATCGGGGATCAGTTTCCCCCGCTTCACCTCCCCCCTTTCCCCAGAGAAACCCCCCACACCACCAGAGACCCATCCTCCCCCCTTTTTCCCTTTCCTCATTTTGGGAAAACGACCTCAGCCTACAGCGGCCAGTCTAGCACCCCCCTTTTCTGTCTTCCCGGTTTTGGGGAGCAGAAAAACATTTTAAAAACCCCCAAACCCAAACCCAACCCCAAAAGCCTGAATGTGGGGCATTGCCAGGGTTTTTGGGCCTTTGGATATTTTTCCCTTTTTTGGGCTGGGGGACACAGAGGGGTTCCCCCACGCCCGGGCCCATGCCTCCCCCGAAACCAGATCCAAGTAGGTTTTTCCCTTTGCCGGGAAAAGCCGCCCTTTTGCCCTGACCACCCCACGTGCCCCATTTTAAAATTTTCAAGCGCGTTGTCTGAAATCTGGCCCCGGAAAAGCCCATCTCACCCACCGACCCCATGGACAAGTAACTTTGGCCAAAGGGGCCGCTTTTACCCTCTGTGAAAAAGCCCCCGGGGGTTAGCGGGGGGAGGGCCTGGTCGTGACGGGGGCTCTAAAGGCTCGGGCAAAAGCTTTTAAAAAAAACCGCGGGGGAGGGTGAAAGGGCTTTTTCCCCCCCAAGATCCTCTGGGTGGCATCACGTGCCCAGAGAAACCGGGGCCGTTTTTAAAAATTTAACTGTCTTGGAAAAACCATCCAAAACACAGGTCAGAGCTTGACGGCTCTCCCCAACGAAAACCCCGAGCGCTGGCGGGGTTGACAAAAAACCTTGGGCCGGGCCCAAGGGGAGTGGGGCGAAAAACGGGCGAAAATTCTGCGGGCCCCCCCTTTAAAGATCGGTGGGCGGGAAAAGCACACCCCTTTTCCGGGCACTTTAAATAACCCCCTGGGCGTCCAGAAATTTCAAAAGGGCCTACCGGGGTCTGAACTGCCTGCTGAAAAAGGCTCAAGGTCTGAGTTCGCATTTCCCCCCGGGGCCGCACCCCCTTCGGCCCCTCCTTTCGCTGCTTGCAGCGTCAGCTCGGATTTCCCCATCAACCGTCTCTTTTTTGACGTGGCAACACGCGGGGGGAAAATTCCCCTCCAAAAGCCCAGCGATTGTGGGAGCACGCAATCCCAAATTAGCAGTATGAAGTGCCCACTTTCCTAAACAAGCAGCTTTTGGGGAAAACCTCGGGGTTTTTACCCTCCGAGAGGGGAGGCGGGTTGAAAGACCCTCTGCACCACCCCTTCCCAAATTTTTTGGAAAAAAAACCAAACCAAAAGGGTCATGCAACACCCCCTTGTCAGCATGAAAATTGGGGGGATCTTATTTTCGGGAACGATCTTTGGGAAACACTCTGAAACATCAGTTTCCCCCCCGCCAGGGGAGGGAGGGGGGAGACGGAAAAAATTTTGCGGACACACCCTTTTCCCCTTCCGCAAATCCAAAAGGGCCCGCAGTTTAAAAAATTTTCATCGGTTTTTCTTTGGGGCAGGGGTTCCCGGGGCCCCCGGGACTAGTCCCAAAGGCACGCATCAGTTTCTCGGGGTTGCATCATCTGAGGCAACCCGGGGCTGTTTTTGAACTGTGCCGGAGGAACGGGGAGGAGGGGGAGGTTTTCCTAGACACCACTTTTACTGACGCCCTCCCTTGGAAAGGGGTTGGCGCAATTTGAGGGGGAGGAGGAAGATGAGGAAGATCTTTTTGGCCCTAGTGCCCCTAAAACCCCAAAGAGGTTTGGGGAAATAAAAGGCTCCATCTTCTCCATGAGTGTTTGGGATTGCTCCTTTTTCCCCAACATGTTCCTCGCTTAAAAGGCCCAAATCAAAATGAACACCATTTTACTGGGGGGCCACCCCCGGGAAAATCCCCGGAAAAAAACAAAACCACACTTTTCCTTTCCCACCCCCCAAAAAATAAAGTAAAATGCGGGAAAGGGAAAGCCCTTGTGTTTGACCCAACTGGAGACATTTTTTTTGCGTCTGATTCACGTTTCTTCAAATGTCACGGGGAACAACATCAGCGACGTAAACCAGCAGTAAAAGGCCAAGTACCGAAAGCGGCAGCAGCAGCAGGCAAGGGGGCCCCAGAAGCCTAAGGGGTTGGACCTCTGGCAATCTTTATTTACCCCCTCACCAAACGCATGAAAAGGCAGGGCAAAACATCCAACACACAGAGACCAGCCCTTTAAAGTCATGGTGCCCCGACTATCTGCATCCAACAAACCCATTTTTTGTAAAGTGTTTCTGGACCCAAAAGAACCTTTTGGGGATCCAAAATTTGGGTGAAAAGGCCCAAAACTCGCCGCCACGCCATAGAGGTGTTGTCCGCCCCGCACCAAACTCAATCTGGGGCGGACCTTCCCGGACAAACTGGAAAGGGAAACATTACGACAAACGCATTCCGGTTTCCACAGATAATGGGGGATTTGGTTTTTACTTTCAAATCAAAATGAATAGGGGATGGGTCTCTGATGAGTTGGGCCCCAATTGCCCGGGGGTCACCCTTAAATTGCCCGTCTACTTCACATTACTCTCAAACAGAAATGGGGCCCCCCTTTAAAAATGTTTTTTTTTTAAAAGATCATTTCTTACTGCAAAATTTTTTTTCCAGTTTTTCCCCAAAAGTTTTTATTTTTTCTGGTTTTGCTTTTGAGGAACTGTAAAAGACACCAAGGTTTTTTATGACAAAACCATATCCAAATTTTTTCAAATTCCCTCTTTTAGAATTTTTCGCATTTTCAATGGTTTTTTGGGGGGTTTTCCTCACAATTTTTTAAAAGTGGGTGAAATTTAAAATTTAAATTTTTTTTGGGGGGCCCTTTTTTCTGTGAGATACAGCAAAAACAGGGGCCCCTTTGGAACAGAAGTGGCCTTTTAAGGCATTTCCCCCTCACAATTTTTTTTAAAAGTGGGGTGAGAATCATTTTAAAATTTTTTGGTCAGCTGCTTTTAAAAAGCAGGGAAAAACTACAGGTCCTATTCTAAAAAATTGTTTTTCTTAATAGACATTTGTTCTTCACAATTGTCAAAATTTGGGTCAAGGGTCATGTTTTGAATTTTTGGGGGCATTTTTTCTTTGGAAAATGCAACTATACTACCGGTTTCCATTATAAAAAAAATGTTGTTTCTAAAAAAAGACATTTTTTTCCCTTTACAATTGTCAAAAATGGGTCAAAGGGGCCCTTTTTTAATTTTTGGGGGCATTTTGGTGAAATCAGCCCAAACAAAAGGTCCTAATTTTAAAAAATGTGATTTTTTCCCAAACAGACATTTGGGTTTTTCAAAATTGTCAAGAGTTTGGGTTCCCAAAGGGGGATGGGGGCTGTCAAAACCGGGAAAAGGGAGGACACTGGGTTTAAAGGACCCATATTGCAAAATGACGTTGTTTTTTTCAAAAATTTTAACATAGGGTAGCAATCCCTGTATTGAGACAACCTATTTAATACAATTAAAAAAAGAGAAACAAAGACATGGTGGGATTTTCTATAGTGACTCCAGCCCCAGCTGTGGATGGCTCTGCGCAACGAGACCGAGCGCTGGCTGGGTGACAAGAACCTTGTGCCAGGCAAGGTGGTGTGCGATAACGGTCGAAATCTCCTGGCCGCCCTTAAGATCGGTAGGCTGGAGCACAACCCTTGCCTGGCACATGTCATGAACCTCGTCGTCCAGAAATTTCTAAAGCGCTACCTGGGTCTGGACAGCCTGCCGAGGAAGGCTCGAGGTCTGAGCTCGCACTTCCAGCGTTCGCACCCTGCTTCGTCCCGCTTGGCTGTGTCAACCATCTCATTGTTGACGTCCAACACGCTGGAATTCCACCCTCCACATGCTCCAGCGATTGTGGCAGGAGCGCAATGCCATTACGCAGTACGAAGTGACACATGGCCTGACAAGCAGCGGTGCGGACCTCGGGGTGTTGAGCCACCGAGAGTGGAGGCAGGTGAAAGAGCTCTGCACCATCCTTGTCAGTTTTGAAGAAGCCACCAAAATGGTCAGTGAGGACAATGCTCTTTTTTTTTTTTTCTTTCCAACGGGTTTACTACTATTTAACTAAATAATACAATATGAGTACAACATCAAGAAACAAAGTAACAAAAAACAGGAACCATACACACTGCTGTATGACAGCAAGACATTATTTTTCATGCCTCCATCAACTCAAGTTCCTCTCTATTTGACCAAATAAAAAGTACTGAATAGACTTAGGGGTTTAACATTACAATTTTGTGCAACTGGTACATGTAGGAATTCACTTCTTCCTCTTCGGTTCTCCCTGTCTGGTTAATGCGGAAACTTGGGTCCACCTGATTCCATTAATAAAGCTTATTATACCACTTTGCCTGGATCACTTCTCGAGGTTTCTCCAGTTGGAACAAATTCATGAGATGTTCTCGGACACCTTCTTGGAGCCATACAGTGCTGTCGCTCCCTCCAATGGAACCATCCAAACTTTGGTAAACTATCTTGTTAATAATGGATCTTATCTGATTTATCTTCACAAGGTCGTCCACTTTAACGCAGATGTCGAAAGCCAATTCAATGTCATGTTCAGGCCAAACTGCAAGGTTACTGTATTGCCATCCCAATCCACAAAGGATGCCTGTATATTTTCTTCTTTTGTCATCAACTCAGAGCTCTAGAACAGGAGCAAAGAGCATGTTGATGAGTGCTGGCAGACCAGGGATGGATGGAAGCAACGATGTCTCTCTTAACATGAGCATAGACCCAGTGGCTTTTACTGATAGTGATACAGCAACAAACATTCTCTGGTGACTCGCTTCTGGAGTGTCATTAACAACTACCAAGTTTATGCTTTCTCTTTCAATCCACACTGACCTGAATTTGGAAACTCTCATCAGACTATGAAACTGGACGTCATATGGGTGGAAAGCGCCGTGAAGAATAACCTTACTATTTGGATTACCAAATTGGTTATTCTGGTAGCTTTCCAGCAGGCTGTCAGCCAGGTCCTTCTCATCCTTTCTACTGAATCCATGTGTCTCTATGGTTTCACAGGTTACTGCCCGAGAACAGTTCTGTCAGCACGCCATTGCTTTGTTTTGATTCATGAGACTCCTCAGCCGATTCTGCATAACCAGCAGATATAAGAATGTTTCTTATACTGACTTCTTCAAGAGTCTCGAAATATCGATAGACATCAACATGCAGAATGCTGTGTACAATGGAGAAGACTTTAACCACGAGCGTGCACCCGCTGACTAAGGTGTTAAACTTCATACTAGCCGCACAACTCCACTGTTCTCCACACATTAGTGATCTTGCCGATGGCCTCATTTTACAGATCTTGATCTCCAAGGCCTGAAAAGGAAGATTTAGAAGGTTGGCTGGGAATTTCTTTTAAAAGAGTTAGATCAACTTCTAACTGGCATTTCTTCGTCACAATTTTCAACAGTGTCCGAGAGGTCATTTGTCAAATTTTTGGGGTCATGGTGCTTTCAAAAAACGGCTATAATCCAGGTCCTATTGTAAAAAATGTGGTTTTGAACAGGTATTTCTTCTGCACAATGCTTACAATTATCCGAAAGGTCTACAAGGGCATCTGTGCGGCTTTTGGGTCAGGCTGCCGTAAAGTACAGGGATCGTCAATGTCCTGTTCTCTAAAATAGTGGTTCAAACATTTATTTCTTCCGGCACTTTTTATTCTCAGGGTCCATAAAGGCATTTGTGCAGCTTTTGGGGTCATTCCGCTGTAAAAGAAACCAATAGTAAAGGTCATATTGAAAAAAAGCTTATTTCCCACGCTTCAAGGCCATCAAAATGGACAGCGGTTACTGGGTGCCCACCCTCCTTGATCCACGTTCTAAATCAAAAGTGAGCAATTTCCTTCCACCCACACAAATTGACAGTAGAATGCAGGAATTTGAGACAGGCCTCGTTGACCAACTGGAGACATCTGTTGCGTCGTCTTCACATTCTAATGTCACGGTGGTACAACGTCAGCAACGTGCCAGCTTTAGAATGGCAAGTAGCCGTATTAGCAGCAGCAGCATTGGAAAAATAGTTTTTTAAAATAGTCAATTTCTTATTGGGAATGTGTATTCTGAGGGTCCAATAAGGGCATTTGTGGTGATTTTGGGGTCAGGCTACTTTAAAATGGATGCCAGGCATCCCAATAGGGCAGTATTCCTGCCAGGGGCAAGAATCAAAAAGGGGTCCGGTGATATATTAAAATATGAAGTAGTAATGGGTGGGCGCCCCATTTGATGTAGCTGTATATGGACATGAAATGGTTAGTAGATGACTGACGGCAGCCCTGGCTCTCACCGCACCCGCTGTAACTAAGGCCCTGTCAGCTGAATCTCCGTGTTCCCCATTGGGACGTTCTTGTTGCCACCACATATGTGACGAGTTGTTGGTCCCTGGTGCAAAAAGTGATAGGGGTCTCCTGCCAGGTCCCATGTGCCATTTCCAATACCGGTGTCTTGTTTTGTGTAAAAGGGGCCCCGTAGCACCTGCTAACGCTGTACCAGCTGTGGGTACGCCATCCTCATGTTTTCGGTTAGCCATTGAACATAATGCATTATTTTAGCCTATTAATTGTTTTATATGACTTTTATAACCTAATTGTCTTGCCTACGATATAGCATGGATCCAGTTTACTGTTGTGGATGGCAATTCCAGCTTCACCTCACCTGTTTGGGTGTTGCTCTCCCATAGACTTTAATGGGAATCGGAGATTAATCGCAATCGAAGATCGAACATCGGGAGATGATTCCACAAAATCTGGAATCTACTCGAAGCAGATTATTGGCCAAAACGCTCACCACTAACCATTACCTTTAATAACATTTACAACAATGAACTGGAATATACTAGGGACATGGTAAAAATGTATTATATTCAGGGCCAAGATGCCCTTTAGATTAAATCTTGAACTTATTTGTATAAATTATGCACAATGCTAAATTTTTTTATGTAAACCAATACTATAAGTATACATATTAACAACTAGTTTCCATAGAAGTGTATATGAAATACTGTATAGTTAAGCCCAGCAATAATTATTAGTTATTCTGCAGATTTGGCAAACAATGGGTTAACTCAAAACAGCTATGACTAAGGTCTGAAACGCGTAAGCATGCATTGCTTGTTTGATTGTTTTATGAGACTTTTAACAAGTTCCCAATAAAGGATCTGAACTTTTATGGATGGAGAACTGATACTATTTCATCTAAGGTTCTAGTTTTCAACATACTGTAATCATGGAGACGTGTGAACTGAGTTGACACTGTTTGAAGCTTCCTTTAACCAAAACATATACATTCTTTAATATGACAATTGTATGGACTTACTTTCCAATTGTGGATGTAATTGAATCCACAACATATTGGCTTGCAGGGGGGGTACAATAGAGTTTAATTGCGTTCAGGGCTGTGTCATCCAGGAGAGGTCCCAAATCTTCTTCCACCTGAATATAAACATATTGAGTGTCATGTAAAAGGCATGCGTAAATTACATTTTCCCACTGTACAGAGCGACCCCGATATCGCGGTTTCTCCCACTAGGGGGTGGAGGCTAGAGACATACTGCGATGCCCCACTGAGGACCTGGTCTTCAGGGGAAAAGTCACCTAATTTTCAGAAAATGATATAGTACGACACTTACAGAGGGCTAGAATAGCTAGGTGGCGGCCCTTGTATGGGGTGGCTTTTTTGGGGACACCATATGTTTTTGGGGTGGCTGTCCCCGTATTCCAGCCAGGTTTTGGGTATGTCTCTGGAACCGTTAAAGGCCTCCCACCCCGGGGAAAATCAGGGGCGTGGTCTGCTCCCTGGCATGGAGCATTATGGAGCAAGAGAGCTCGGTCCCCCTGGGGGGTTTGGGGAAAGCCACAAGAAATAAGTAAGAATACTGTGGTATGGGGTGCTGTTGGACACAGACCCGAGTAGAGAGGGACTGTTTTTTGGAATTAGGGGCTAGAGGGCCGAGGGTTTTTATTTGTGTTAGTTTGCTTTGTATGTTTTTTCGGTGCTAAAAAACTGGCTGAAGCCAAATAAACTGAACCTGTGTTAAAGTGAAATCCTTTTAAACCCAAAAGGGCCGATCCGTAGCTTGCCCCCCGGGCCGACCCAAGAAGGGGGCCAAAGGCATTGAGGTTTTCACACCACCTTGAATGCATAATCACCGGCCAGTAGCTCTTCCATCGACCAATACTGCCATCATCCCATCATAAATATTCATTGATCTACCCTCTACATTACATGCAAGTGCTTTAAATTAAATTAAATTCAGATACAGTAATTTCAACAATTCCTTCCCTTCCTTCAAGTTATGGGTGGCAGGTGGGACATTTCCTTCTTACACAAATTATAACCACATAGGGGCACAGAAGAAAACAAATTTGTTCCCTACATCAAAAAAAATGTTTTTCCTAGGGTCATTGAAGTCATGTTTTTCTGATTTGGGTTTACTTTTGCTTATATGTATCCTTTTTTTTAGTTGCATATTTTCAAAAAAAATTTCGAAAACCTGTTTCAGTTGGGCGAGTGCAAGAACCAAAGGGGGGCAACCCCTCCCCCCCCTACAAACTCTGAAAACAATATTTGGGCGCAATCTAAATAGTTTTTGAAGAAAATGAGCATAGGTGCACAGTGATGTGGCAGTAACATACAAACACAATCCAATGTCAGCAGCACGCTACTAGCACCAAAAATTGCCTTGCTGATGGCAGGTGGGCTTATACAGTTTTGATCAAAAATGTAAACCAAGAACCTCAAATTTTTCAAGTATTCAAAGTAGCAGAAATGCTTTTCCAAATATTCCTATGTCCTTTTTTTTTTTGTTTTTAGTGCTATAGTGTGCTGCTGATGTGGGGATTGTGTTCGTATGTTGTGGCCTCAACAGTGTGCACCTTTGCTCAATTTTTTCAAAAATGTTCTGGATGTGCAGAACCAAATATTATTGTTGCATGGGGGAGTGGCTGCCCTCCACAGGTTGTTAAATCAATGCAGAGTATCTTGTAGCTGGAATCTGCTCTCTCTGAAATATGAAGGGCGAACCACCAAGAGGGTAACATATAGAGTAGGTTCCCATCTGTATTGAGGTGGCCTTGTAGTCGGCAGGTGGGCTTATACAGTTTTGATCAAAAATGTAGCCTAAGAAGCTCACAATTTTCCATGTATTCAAAGTAGCAGAAATGCTTTTCCAAAAAATTCCTATTTTTTTTGATTGTTTTTTTGTGCCAGTGCGTCTGCTGATATGGGTTGGTTGAAGCTGCTACATGATGGCCATATGATGATAGTCATATATTTCCATTTCTTTCAGAGCAACTAACATGACCCCAAGTTGTAGGTGTTATAAGGATCTTTACTGGAGACCCTCCACCATTATCACTTATAGCCATATGTTAGAAAACCCATTGACTGTACCTTTAAGCTGAATCCTCTTGCGTAGGTGCCTGGAGGACATCGATGAATTTTTCCCCAGTCTCCCTCAGAGCCACCATTAAAAACTGAAATCCAGGGTCCAGAGGTCAATGTTTCCTGTATTAGTAAGAAGCACAAAAAGGGGAACATTTTCGGAGGAGGGGTTAAAAAACCTATCCAAGAGCTTAAGTGAATGGATCTGCAATTTCCTGTTGGATTTTTATCCCGGATACAGCACCAGGTGTTTTTTTGCGGCTTCTTGCCATAAATACTGCCCATAAACTTTGGGGAAAGATCAGGGCGGGTTTACTCATACTCCAAGTGAATGGAGAAGTGATGTCTCAATCTGAATTTTTATCCTATTTCAGCCCAAAATTTCTTTCCTTCTTTTTCGAACCATAAAGCTCTTCCTTTTAAAATTTGTTACTTTTATAATACTAGGAAAATATTTATTTTGTTAATTAATTTAAAGGGGGTTTTTCACAAAGTTATTCATGTTACCTCAGCCTGTTTTTTTGGGGCTCATTTTGAATTAGGGTGTGTTTATTGGCTTCTATTAAGCTGCGTAGGCCGGGGCTGTAGCTATAGCGACTATGCTGGCAGCCTATAGGTAGATTTGAACAGGTCTGACAAAGGACCAGGGAGGAGCCTATCAGGGAGATTTGGTAGGTCGTATTGTTTGCAAAAATGGGCGCCCTTTTAGGAGAGATTTAAAAAGGTCTGTGCTATAAGGGCCCGAGGACGATAGCCCATACAAGGGGGATATCTAGGATTGGGAAAGGCCTGTTAAGGAATATATTGCAAAGTGACTTTAAGATAAAAAGCAGCGATCCCTGTGGTGAGACAACGCCTTTAAAGCACAATGTGTCATGATAAAACATTCTCTGGATCATATTGATAGGTAAAAGTAATACGGATTATAAACCTCTTGCATTCATATCACTATAACAGCCATGGTTAGGAATAACAGAGCTGATATGCCAATCACTGCAATAGACTGACACCGAACAGGGAAATATGAGTCGAAACGGTTTGGCTCCCTGAAAACCGCATGGTGTCTTTTGACAAAAAAAAACTCTTTAAAAAAAAAAAAAAAACACTTTATGACCCAGAGCACTTTTAAAACCCAGGGGGGAAACCCTTTGCGGGTTTTTTCACACTTGCCCACGTAAAATGCGCCAAAATGAGCGGCTACGATGCTTATTACCTAATGAATTGTTCGGGCATTTTTTCGCAAGACTCGGGCACTTTCTAAACGCCAAACAAGGGGGTGTTCGGGGGCGCCGCACCACAAAACTAAATTAGAAATATATGAAGAGGGTTTGGGAAAACGAGGCACATTACGGACGGGCAGGGAGATTATCTAATGTGCTCTGAGCCCGAGGAGCGCGTGAGAAAAATTGCTATTAGAGCAATAAATGTCCAATAAATTTTTTTTACCTTCACCCTCAATAATAAAAAGTAATTTTTTGAAAAAAATCAAACATAAAAAAATTTAAAAAATTTAAATTAAAAAAATTTTTTCATAGAAAATTAAAATAAAAATTATAATATCCCCAAAAAATAAATTCTCCTATAAAAAGTATTTAAAATTAATAGAATCTAAAAATAATTTTACATGAAATAACCCCTGATGTGGACAGATTTTTAAATTTTCAATTTTTCTACATTAAATTTGAAATGTATTTTTTCTGCTCTCCCCCTTTTAAATTTTACTACAAAAACAAGAACCAGCCCCAGCTGATCCAACAAAGGAAACCGTCCCCATATTTCCATCATGACATGCCCATTCTTTAAAGACTTCTCTCTTTTTTCCTGCCTTAAACTAAAGCCTTTATACATATTAGGCACAGTAAATAATATGCCCCAAAATTCCCATAAATGCACTAAACACACAGGGGGAGGGGCGGGAAAAAAAATTTTGACCCCCATTTAAATCGCACCCCAAAAAAAAAACTTTTTTTTACATTCAGGAGCATTATTTTCACCCGAAAAAAAAGATGAAAAAAATTAACTTTTATGCACCTAGTTTTCCCTATAATAGTTCTGGGTGTATTGAAGTGATGTTTCAGTCCTCTGTAAACTATGCTAATAGGTAAATAGAAGGTTGTTTTCCTTTTAAAATTCAGTAACCCAAAATTACGTTTAGGTCCAGGAAAAAAGCGGGATTTAAAAGGGCATTTAAAAACCAAAAAATTTCACCATAATAATCCCTAACCCAAACGCCCCCTTTTAAATTCAAGAATAAAACAAAATAATATGCCCCTATTTTAAAAAAAGATAAACTCCCATAATACTGCCCCCCTATGGGACAAGAATTAACTACTTAAATACTTTCCCCCTTTTGTACAAGAATATAAATACAAAAAAACTGCCCCTATGTAAAAAAATAAAACTACAAAAAAAACCCCCCAAAGTTACAAGAATAAAACAAAAATAAAAACTGGGCCCCTAAAGTCCCAAAAATTTTAAATTAAAAATAATACCGCCCCATTTTACAAGAATAAAACTACTATAATACGGGCCTCCCATTTTAACGGGAAAAAAAACCCAATAATACGCCCCTATGTACAAGAATATAACTACTATAAAAATTTCCCCTATTTTTACAAGAAAAATATTAAAATTTTAAAAACTGGCCCCAAAGTACAAGAATAAAAACTTTTCCCCCTTTTAATTTTAGCCTCTATGTACAAGAATATAACTTCTATAAAAACTGCCTTTTTAAGTACAAGAATATAACTCTATAAAATCGCCCCTATTTTACAAGGGAAAATAAAATACAAAAATACTGCCTTCTATGTACAAGAAATTTTAATTCTATAATCTGCAAAAAGTACAAGAAATATAACTACAAAAAAAAAGTTTTACGCCCTCCCCTAAATTTTAAATTTAAAATGGGCCTTTTGTTACCCAAAAAGGCCCAAAATAATTTAGCAGCAGTTTTTAAAAATTTTGGGCAAACTTTAAAATCACAAAATTTGGTTATTATACCCCCAGGGAGAACAAATTTGAATGTGCCTTTAAAAATAGGGGCATTATATTAAAACTTTCAATTTATTTTGTATACATTTTAAATAGGGTGTACAAGGGAATTTTAAAATACTATAATACTCCCCCCTAGGTACAAAAAATATAATACATAATTAAATATTCCCCCTTTTATAGAAATTTTAATACAAAAAATAAATTTCTCCCTGTGGCCCCAAAAAATATAAAAATACAAATACTGCCCCCTTTTATGTACAAAAAAATAACTACTATAATAAAGCTCCCATGTTTCAAAAAAATATAACTACTATATTACTGGGTCCCTTTGTAAAAGAATTTAACTATTATAATACTGGGCCCCATGTACAAAAAATTAAAATTTTATAATACCCGCTCCTATGTACAAGAAAATAACTCTATAATACTGCTCCTAAGTACAAGGGAAAATAACTACTTAATACGGGTCCCCATTACAAGAATTTTAACTACTAAAAATACTGCTCCCCCTTTAATTTTTACAAAAAATAAACACCCATAATACTGCTCCTATTTTACAAGAAATAACTAAATATAAAAACTGCCCCCCAGAAAACAAGAAAATAACCACAAATAAATGCTCCCTATTTTCAAAGAACAAACTTTTAAAATTTCTGCCTTCAAAGTCCAAAAAAAAATAAATACTATAAAAACGCCCTTTTATATTTCAAAGAATTAAAAACTACTATATTACGGCCCCTTTTATATACAAGAATATAACTACTATAATACTGCCCCTATTTAAAAAATATAATACTATAAACTTCTCAAGTTTTGCAAGAAAAATAACTTTCTATAATACCGCCTTCTATGACAAAAATATAAAATAAAAATACTTGGCCCCCCATGTACAAGAATATAAAAAAACTTTAAGGGTGTTCCCTAGACAAAAGGGGTTTAAAATACTTAATTTCGGCCCCCCATTACAAGATTTTTAACTACTAAATAAAATTGCTCCTATTACAAAAAATATAAAATACTAAAAAATACGCCTCTATGTACAAGAATATAAAATTCTATAAACTGCTTTTTATGTAAACCCCAAGGGAAAAAAACCTATAATACTTTCCTTTTAAGGTACAAGAAAAAAAACTTCATAATACTCCCCCTATGTACAAGAAAAATAACTACTATAATACTTTCTCCTAAAGTTTCAAGAATATAATTTCAAAAAATTTCTGCTCCTAAATTTTCAAAAAATTAAAAATACTTAAAATACTGCCCCCTTTTTTACAAGAATATAACTTTCTATTTAAAACTGCCCACTAAGTACAAAAATCTAAAAAAAATTTAACCTGCCCCCTATGTACAAGAATTTTAACTACTATAATACCCCCCTCAATTTTACCAAAAAAATAACTACAAAAATACTACCCCTTGTTTCAAAAAAAAAAAACTATAAACTGCCCCCATGTATAAGAATATAAAACAAAAATTACTGCTCCTATTTTACAAAAAATTAAACTACATTTAAAACTGCCTTTATGTACAAAAAATAAAACCCACTATTTAAAACTGCTTCCCTTTTTGCAAGGGAAAAAAAACAAATATAATACTGGCCCCCTAATTTCCCAAAAAAATTTAAATACCTTTTTAAACTGCTCCCTATGTAAAAAAAAAAACTTTCTATAAAAACTTCCCCCTATTTACAAAAATAAACCTAATATAATCTTGGGCCCCCCTTTTACCCAAAAATATAACTACTTTAATGCGTCCCCTATTTTAAAGGGAAATTCCCCAACTCTATAAAACTGCCCCCCATTAAAAAGATTCAAAATACTATAATACGCCCCTTTTTGTACAAGAAAAATAACTGCTAAAAACTGCCTTTCAGTACAAGAATAAAACTACTAAAAATACTGCCCCTATGTCAAGGGAAAATAACTACTATAATACTGCTCCCTATGTACAAAAAATATAATACTAAAAAAACTGCCCCCTATGTACAAAAATATAACAAATAAATTGACTGCCAATTTTAAAAAGAAAATAACTTAAATATAATCGGGTCCCTTATGAAAAAGAAATAACTTTTCTAAAAAACTGCCCCTATGTTTCAAGAATATAACTACTATAATATGCTCCTAAAGTACAAAAAATAACTACTATAAAAAATGCCCCTAGTCAAAAAATATAATTTTCTTTTAAAAACGGGCCCCCTATTTACAAAAGAAAAAAACTACAAAAAAACTGCCCCTATGTACAAAAATATAATTATATAATCCCGCCTTAAAATTTCAAGAATTTTAAACTTTCTAAATACTGCCCTCAAAGTAAAAAGAATATAAAAAACTATAATTGCCCCCCAAGTCCAAAAATAAACCAAATATAATACTGCTCCTAAAGTAAAAAAAATAAAACTACTAAAAATACGCCCCATGTACAAAATTTTAACAACCCAAAATACTGCCCCTATGTTCAAGAATTAAAACTACTAAATACTGCCCACTATGTACAAAAAATAACTACTATAAAAACGTCCTAATTTTACAAGAATTTTAACTACAAAAATACTGCTCCTGGTACCCAAAAATAAAACTACATAAACTTTCCCACTATGTACCAAAAGAATTTTAAATACCCATAATACTGCTCCTTTGTAAAAAGAATATAACTACTAATAAAATGGCCCCCTATGTACAAAAATATAACTACTATAAAACTGCCCCCCTTTTGTACAAGAAAATAACTACTATAATACTGCCCCCTATTACAAGAATTTTAAAAATAAAAAATACTGCGTCCCTAGTCCAAGAATATAACTAAATATAATACTGGGCCCCCCCCAAAGTACAAAAATTAACCCACTAAAAATATGCCCCTATGTACAAAAATATAACTTTCTAAATACTGCCTCCAAAGTACCCAAAAATATAACCTTTTAATACGCTCCCAGTACAAAGGGTATAATAATGCTCCCCATGTACAAGATATAACTTTTATAAAAGTCTCCCAATTTTACAAGGGAATTAACAACAAAAATACTGGGTTCCAAAGTACAAAATATAAATACTAAAATACTGCCTCCCTAGAGTGAGGACATGTTTTTGTGAGCCCCCCGGGTGTCCCGGGGAAAAACCCAAGGGGGGGGGCCCAAAACCCGGGGGGAACTTCCCCCAAACCAAAGGGCCCCGGCTTCCAAAGGGCCCAAACTGGGGAAAAAAACCCCCGGGCTCCACAATTCCCGGGGTGGAAAAACCCAAAGTTACCCGGGGAAGGTTTTTTGCAGTGAAGAGAAGTCATGGGGAAATGAAGTGAGAAGCAATTTATAACAACAATAAACTTTCAGAAATGGAAAGTTTGGAGCAAAAACCCGGGCCCGCAAACAGAGGTGAAGCAAACGCATTACAAACCCGGGAGGTGGGGAGACCCCGAGCAGACACCCCAAACCCTCGGAGAGACAAATTATCCAACAAATCTCAGCAGCAGGTTAAAGGCGTTTTGAACCACGCGATTGGGGAAACAGCAAACCCTGTTGGGGGAAAAATGGGGGAGGCCCGGGCAGCAAGCTTTTCAAAAAGGGGGCCGTAACCCCCCACAGCTAAGAGGAACCGGGAGCCATTTCCCCCAAACCCGGGGGTGTGACCCCCCCCGGGAGTAGCAGCGCAGAGCCCGCACCCCCAGAGCCCCCCCGTAAGGGGGGGGAAACGCGCCCCAGAGCGCACCTGGCCGACCAAACCCTGCACTGGGGGCAGAGAATGGGGGACCCCCAAGAAGGAAAAAGGGGCCCACTGCAAAAAAAATTCCCCTGCAAAAGTTTTAAAAACGAAGGGCCCCCCTCCCCGGGGAAACACGGGGCCTCATTTGGCAAAAGCTGGGGGCACTGGGCGCACCCGCTAGAAAAAGACCCGAAGGGGGAAAGGAGACATTTATGGGCAACTGGGGCCTGTTTGGGAAAAAACCCCAGGAACCAAAGGGGAAAAATTTTAGAGGCAGGGGGAACACAGGGCCCCAGCCCTAAATGGCCGTTTACACGGCTTATTTCAGGGACGGATTGCAGCCCCTAAATTTCGCCCATACTGCGCTGCAATACGGCTGAAAACCTCCAGGGCCCCCTTTTTGGGGAATTTCCCCAGTTTTCAGAGAACCCTGGTTTCCGTCCTCCCACCCCCCCACGGCAATCTGCCGGGCTGGGAGAAAGTGACAAAGCACATTTTCCCCCCCGGATTCGGGACTGGGGGATTTAAAGAAAACCCATGGGGCCGGCGGGCCCCCGGCCCCCCCCCCCCGGGCCCCCCCCCTTAATTTAAAACCATTTTTGCCCGGGGGGGATTTGCCCGCAATTACGGTTTTAATAACCGTGTGAACCGGGCCTTTAACCTCCCCAATTTAATCCCAAACAATCCTTTTTTAAGGCCCTATAAATTTCAACACAAGCCTTCCCTTTTTAAGAGGGGGAAATTTTAACAAGGGAAAAAGTACAGCAACAGCCGGATCTGCGCAACACCAAAACAAACCGCAAGGGGCCAGGGGGGCCCCCACCCCCACACTACAAAATCCCGCGGGCACTGTCCACCAGCCAAAGGGGAAAAGCCGCCTGCAGGGTTAGGGAGACGTATCCAGCCCGCAGGGGCACTTACCTTTAAAAAGGGGAAAAAGGGTGGTAGCAAGCAGACACACAACCCTTAAGGCCAACGCTCCCGCTTTTGGCGGGGGGGGTCCCCCAAAATTGGGGGGTCCCCCCCCCCCCCGCCCTTTCCCGGCCCGAGTTGGGCATTCCCCCCGCCCCGGGGGGGGCGCCAGAGTAGCCTTAAGACGGGTGAAGCGGCCGCACCGGCCGGCTCACCCGCACGGGGGCATCTTACTGTGGGGCGGGGAGGACGGAAAGGGGTCGCTCCCCCCTTCCCCCCGTATGTTTCAGCGCCGGTGTGCGGGGGGAGGCAGGGGGGATCCCCTCCCTCCTCCCCCCCGTATGTAAAAAGGGCCGGGTGCGGGGAGGAAGGGGGGAGGGAAAACCGCTCCCCCCTCCCCCGTAAGTACAAGCCGGGGGTGCGGGGGGGAGGGGGGGGGTTTTCTCCCCCCCCTCCCCCTGAAAATTTCAGCGGCCCGGGGGGGGTGTGGGGAGGAGGGAGGAGGGATCGCTCCCTTTCCCCCCCTCCCCCTGTATGTACAGCGCCGGCCGGTGTGCGGGGAGGAGGCAGGAGGGATCGCTCCCTTCTCCCTTCTCCCCTGTATGTACAGCGCTGGCCGGTGTGCAGGGAGGAGGCAGGAGGGATCGCTCCCTTCTCCCTCCTCCCCCTGTATGTACAGCGCCGGCCGGTGTGCAGTGACTGCTCTATGAGATTAATGCACCTGATAATAAAACATGAGAAGGAAACTTTAATAAAATTGGAAAATGATTTACTAGTTACAAGGGAAACCCTTTAAAACCCCAACAGACGATCCATTTTTCCAATCCTTGAATGAGAAACTGAAATCAAAACATAGTTTAAAGTTGGAAGAAAGTATCATATCAGTGAAACAAACGAAATTTAACCGGGGACTCTTTTGACAATATTAAAAGGGAAAATTTACAAGTGGCAACAGGACTTTTCTACAAAAGGACATTTGAAATCCATTCTAAAGAAAAATCAATATGGGGAGAAGGAATAAAAGGGTTTGCGTTTCTCCTTTGGATGGGGATAATATGCCATCTTGTGCGGACACTTCAGACTCAGGGGGACTGTCAGATTCTAATATGAATATGTCTAATGAAGTTTTTGAAACATAATAGACCTCCAAAAAACGGAGAGGTGTACGGGGAACGTTCGGGGTCCACAAGAGGACGAGGCGCGCAGGCAGGAAACACAAGAGGACATTACCAGAATTTCAGATACGAGCTCTCCCAGATTTCCTCGCAAAGGGGAAATATGAGGTGTCTGTGGAAGGACTAATAGTTTTATCTAATGATACGGTACTCAATTTGTCGGCCTGTGTATTAACTGCAGAACAGATTAGAATATTGAACAAAGGTTTAAACATTGTGCCCACTACTGATTTTAACCTATATAAACCATTAAAGATGTCAACCGTTTTATTAGGCTCTTAACGGTGAAAAAGCATTTTTTTCAAGATAGGTGTATGTTGAATCTGCTGTAAAATGAGCACATAGATTTACCCTTCAAAATTCTGAACTTTGCTGAACAGCGCTCCATACAATTTTTGGAGGATTTAGATAACGATACATTGGGTACAGCACTCATTGACTCTCATGATGTCAATTTACAGTACATCAAAAATTCTGATTATTACCCGATAAATTCCAGAAGTCCAGAAAGGATGATTTCCAGTATTTGGTTGAGCAAGAACTAAAAGATCTTAATAATCAGGTCAATAAGGGAAATAAAAATCTAAATGAAAAAGAATTTAGGGCTCTAAAAGATTTAAAAAATAATTCCTATATTATTGTACGAGCCTCGGACAAGGGGGGGTACCATCACTGTGATGGAAAAGATCTGTACCTTGGGGAAGTAAATAATATCTATCAGATCGGGAATTTTAGGAAACTGGCCAGTAACCCTACTGAAGTTTTTAATAGAAAGGTAAAAAAAAGATCTTGGAGGAGGGTTATAGATTGCAAGTATTGGATGACAAACAAAAAGAGAGTATAATGGTGAAATTTCCGGGAAAATTCCCATTCTCATGCCTTACCTAAGGTGCATAAAGGAATTTTTCCTCCCCCACTACGTCCGATTATATCGGGAATAGGATCCATTTATCAGCATTTAAATGTATGGTTGGACAGGCATTTGCAACCGATTGTTATACGCTCCCCTATTTACCTTGGGGATTCAGGGAAGTATTAAGAAACATGAGCCAACTTGTCGGGAAAACCCAAAATTATAATGGGTCTCATGCGATATCTTTCCCCTTTTTCCCACGTCAATTCCTTGTCTTTAGCCTTAACGGGGCTTATTCAGAAATTAAATAAACATACCAAATATGGGGAAGATTTGAAACAATATATCGTTATGGTGACAGAGTTTCTTTTGGGTCACAATTACTTCAGCTTCAATGGTGAGCATTACCTGCAGATACAAGGTTGCCCTATGGGCTCTTGCTTTTCGCCATCACTGGCGAATATTTTCATCACGTGGTGGGAGGAAAGGTACATATATTCAGTGGATAAATATTTTTGCCGCAGATATATTTTGGTATGGGCGTTATATAGACGAACCCTGCTGGTCTGGCAGGGATTGTCTAAGATATTCCCAATTTGTGGATTACTTTAAAGACAATCAAGAAAACTTGTCCTTCACATATACTAGTGAGGATAGAGAGATGGTCTTTTTGGATTTTGAAATTGAAAAGGGATCCTGTCACTGGAAATTTAAAACACAAACCCATAGAAAACCCATTTCGGTTAATAGTAATTTTGGGAAACTACTAGCTGCCATCCGCAGCATGTTATACACAATCTCCCTATGGGGGAATTTATCAAGCCAGGAGGAATTGCACTGATGAGGGTTTCTTTTGAAAATGAAAAAATATTGCTTACCAATAGGTTACAGCATAGAGGTTACAAAAAGTGGATGATACGTAGGGCCATAAATAAAACAAAATCTATGGAACGAGATGGGCTTATATGTAAATCAAAAAATAACTGGGGATAAAACTTCCTCTTTAGTTTTTCAACACAATTTAGTAACAGTTTAAAGATATCTCGATTTTAATAAGGAAATACTTACCCATTTCTCACCCACTGATCCTACCCTACGATCCATCCTTGCGAATGGGTTTCAAGTTTTTATCAACCCGACCCCCGGCGATTGGAAACATTGTTTCCCCAGTATGCTCACTAGCACAACTGTAACAAGTAACAACAGATGGTTGGACTTTAAAGGATCGTACAAATGTGGCACCAGCAGGTGCGGTCTGTGCAAGTATAATGGGAAGGGTGATAAATTTTTTTCATCTGTACCCATAAAAAACGTTTAAAATTTCACAATTCAGAATTGCCACAGTACCTATATAGTCTAATTGATATGGTGTGAATCCTGTAAATTACAATATATATGTTGCACCACGAAGAGTTTTGCACACAAGAATACTGAGCATATAAAAGATATAACACATGAGAGCTTGCGTAAAACATCAGGAGCCTCTAAGCACTTTAGGGAGACACATCAGGGTAGTCTGGATTTTTTCAGAGTTTTGGCTATTGAAAAAGGTGAAGAAGCCACGGAAGAGGATGGGACAGAAAGAAGTGTCTTACCAGTAGAGAAGCCTTTTTGATTCTCTGCTGGACACTCAATACCCCAAGGGGTTTAAATTACAAATCGGATCTTTTGTATAATATTAGCATTATGCTTGGTGATAGGATAGACTTTCTCTTATTATATATGTATATATCTTTTGCATATAGTTGTGTAGCTCATGTTATGGAAGCTGTTTGAACATTTTGCGATATGATGGTAAACATAGGGGTTTAAAATTCGGTGCTTTCCTGATGATCTCAGGGGATCTGTATATAAGGAAGTTCATTTTTACTATTTGAATGTCAGGATTAAAAGCCAAGACATATAGGCTCGAAACGCGTTGATATGCGGTTGATTTTAAACCATGTTTTTTAAGTTTTTCCAATAAAATGTGCGTTTTACTATAATACCTTTGGATTCCTCTCTGCCCAAGTGCCGGAAGATTTCTACAAACATTTTCATTCTGCCACACGCCGTTACAGCCGACGGCTACTGCCCAGAGCACGCAATCATCAGGAGGGTCGGACAGCCAGCTTGAAGGGAGTCACTGGTGAGCGTTTTCCTTTTTCTTTTTGTTTTCAAACATCGCTCCCTCCTCCCCCTGTATGTACAGCGCCGGCCGGTGTGTGGGGAGGAGGGAGGAGGGATCGCTCCCTTCTCCCTCCTCCCCCTGTATGTACAGCGCCGGCCGGTGTGCAGGGAGGAGGCAGGAGGAATCGTCCCCTCCTCCCTTCTCCCCCTGTATGTACAGTGCCGGTGTGCACTGTACATACAGATCAGCGTCGCAGGGGGTGTGACGCGGGCTGCACTCACTCCCCCTGCGACGCTGAGGAGATCGGCCGGAGCTGGCCGTGCTGCAAGGAGCCTGGTGAGGAAAGTGACTTTTATTATTTTATTTGTATTAGCTATAGGGGGCAACTACCTGGCTAATGAAGGGGGCAACTACCTGGCTAATGAAGGGGGCAACTACCTGGCTAATGAAGGGGGCAACTACCTGGCTAATGAAGGGGACAACTACCTGGCTACAAAGGGGGCAACTACCTGGCTAATGAAGGGGGCAACTACCTGGCTAAGTGAAGGGGGCAACTACCTGGCTAACAAAGGGGGCAACTATCTGCCTGTAAGGGGCACTAGCTGGTTATGGGGGGCTACTACCTGGCTATAAGGGCATCTACCTGGCTTTCTTCCAAAGCCATTATGCAGTTAGACAGAGTGGGGTGTGGCTTGTTGAAGGGGTGTGGCACACAAAAAGATGGGCGTGTCCATGCAAATTCTTGCTACGGCGCGCGTAGCACGCCGCCATCTTCAATCTCCTGCTGTTTCAGTTTCAAAAGTTGGCAACTATGCACTACAAGTCCCAGCAGAGAGCATATTGCTGCAGGACTATGGACTCATCCATGGAGGGATCTGTGCAGCAGCAGAGCAGGGTCCACAGGTGATACCTGTGCAGGGTAATTGCTGCCCTGTAGTGCAGGATACTCAGGAGTCTGCATTGCAAGGCTCTCAGGACTCTTCTGTGCAGGACTCTTCTGCTAATGATTGTGACATGTCTGCTTCTGATGCTGCTGAGGACTCTGTGTCTGGTAATGCTCCTGCAGGGGATAATGTTTTGCAGTCTGTGTGGGAGCTAGATCCATCTCCAGAGTCAGGTTTGGTTCAGCCTGTAGGTCCTATTACTGCAGGTTGCATTGAGGTTGATGGGGATGAGGGCACCGCTCAACCCACTGCTGAGGATTTTCCCCCATTAGTCACCCCAGTGGTAGTGGAGCCCCCTAGTGCAGGTGGTCAGCAGCCCACACAGCGTCCGCCGCCCCCTCAGGAGAGCGGTGCTAGTCATGCCCCTTCTGGGAATACCTGGAGCAGAGGGTCACCATCATTTACATCCAACACCAGTTACACGGGCCAGGCCTTCAAGAGGAGGAACGTGGTCCGGTTCAGGCATAAGGGTCCCAAGGAAGATCTGCCCAGTAGGAGGTTTATTGTGCGAGACCTATTGTGTGGCCAAATGGGCTTCCTGCCTAGTAGCATCCTGGCAGTGATTAATCTTCCTGACAGGCAGGGCTATGATGTGAGCTTCAAGCTCATGTCGGACCTGGACCGGTTCTGGTCCAGCTTCACCAGGTTCAGGGACAGAGAGGGCTGGGACAAGTTCAGCTTCATCCCCATCTCTAAGCCAGACACAGTGAACGTCACCATCATGTTCTGGAATGAAGCCGTCCCCTACCAGGACATTGTGCTCTGGCTCAGGAGACACTGTGACCCTGTCTCTGACCTCACTAAGACCAGGGATGAGGATGGAGTCTGGACTGGAGGGTGGAAGGTCCTGGTGAAGCTGCGTCACCCACCATCTGCCCAACCAGTGTCGGACTGGGGGGGTCTGGGGCCCACAGGGGAGTTGATCTTGGGGGGCCTACCCTACTGTACATGAAAATATTACCGGCCTCTCGGACATAAATGCGCCCATTTTACCACATAATACAATGTGCAGAACAGAACTGTATTGTGTAGTACAATGTAGTCACACATGCGTCAGTCTAGCATATCATAGACACAGGGATAAGTAGCTCCATCCATATCCCCCTCCACCCACATACAATATCCCCCTCCACCCACATACAATATCCCCCTCCACCCACATACAATATCCCCCTCCACCCACCTACAATATCCCCCTCCACCCACATACAATATCCCCCTCCACCCACCTACAATATCCCCCTCCACCCACATACAATATCCCCTCCACCCACATACAATATCCCCTCCACCCACATACAATATCCCCCTCCACGTTTCCCTTGGTCACGCACCTCACCACCTTCTAAAATAAACACCAGCAAGAAAGTAAAAGTCTAACTCCTATCACAGGGTCAATCAGGGACACATGTACGCTGCCATTATAACGGCGCCGATATAACCTACAACACCGCCATATAGAGACCACATAGTGATCAGACATAAGCTCAGATATAACCTACAACACCACCATATAGAGACCACATAGAGGTCAGACACCAGCTCAGGTATAACCTACAACACCGCCATATAGAGACCACATAGAGGTCAGACACCAGCTCAGGTATTTACCTAACAACTACTGCCATATAGAGACCAGATAGGGTCAGACATCCAGCTCAGATATATACTCATACAGACAAAAAAACAAATAAATCCCTATTTATACACAAAAAATCTATAAACCAAAAAAAACAATTCTACGCCATAGGGAGAACACATTGAGGTCAGACACCTAGCTCAGGTAATAACCTACATACACCACCATATAGAGACCACATAGAGGTCAGACCAGCTCCAGGTATAAACTACAACACCGCCATTATAAAGACCACATAGAGGTCAGCCACTCGCAGCTTAGGTATAAACCTTACAACACCGCCATATTTGAGACCACATAGAGGTCAGGGACACCAGCTCAGGTATAACTACAACACACACCCTATATAGGATGTAACCATAGAGGTCAGACACCAGCTCTGTATACCTACAACACACGCCATATAGAGACAACATAGAGGTCAGCACCAGCTCAGGTATAATAACCCTACAACACCACCACATATGAGACCTCATAGAGGTCAGACACCAGCATCAGGTATAACTTTACCAAACACTGCCATTTAGAGACCACATGAGAAGGTCAGACACACCAGCTCAGGTATAACCTACAACTCAGCCATATAGAGTCCACATTGAGGTCAGTCACCAGCTCTGGTATAAACTTAACATGCATATAGAGACACACATCCGAGTTCAGGACAGCAGTCTCAGGTCACATTCACATTACACTGTGGAATACAGAATGATCCAATATAGAAGTAGCTCTCATAACCCCTGTGAAATAGGGGACTCACCGGAGCACGTCATATCTGAGAGTCGTTCTATTCTCTTTGGTCGTTCTTTTTCCCTTTTTCCTCTGCATACCGTTCCGCACCCATGATGACTTGTCCGGCCACAGCTCATCCACCTGCAGAAATTACACACAAATATCTTAGGAATCCTCAATTTTTCTCCAGCCCATACTCTATACCTTTACCCAACTACTCTGTATCTAAAAGTCATATCTCGCATCAAGGGGTGGTGAGAGCGCGGAAACAAGCCATAACTTAGAGCAATAAGTATCCTAAGGGGTTGGAGGTGTGGGAAAGACGTAATCTCTCCCTCTCTTGGAGATAATGACTACAACTATAGGGCTGCTGCCACCCTCTCAAATTTATTACCAGGTAGGTAGACAAGACCTTGGTAGGTAGGTAATTAGGCAATGGCACCAAGTCTGTCAGGTATGTGGTTTCTCCCTGTTAGGTAAGATGTAGGTTGTTAGGGTCCCCTTTATATAGGCTGGCAAGGTAGTATTATAGTGGCTGTTTGGGGCTTCACCTTTCGAGTAGTATACAGACAGTATTATTGGCCGCCTTTTAGGTATTTGGCAGCAGTTTGGGGTGTCTCCCTTTAGGTAGTATACAGAGCTTAGGAGGTCTCCTTTTAGGTAGTGTGCCAGCGAGAGTCTTCCTCCCCCCACTAACTTCTTTTAGACTAGTCTGTGTTAGGTAGTCAGAGGGCCCCTTTAGTATCTAGGTAGCATGGGCCCCTTTGATAGTCAGGGCCCCCTCGATCAGGTAGTTCACAGGCGTTCACTCCTTTATGGGTAGTCAGCGCCCCCCTGTAGGTTTGGCACTGATTACCGTTGAACCCTTTAGGTATGCCCAGGGTCCACCTTTGATAGTCTGGGCCCCTTTAGGTGAAGCCAGGGGATACCTTATGTAGTCTGGGCCCCTTTAGGTAGCCAGGGGCCCCCTTTGTTGGTCAGGCCACCCTTGTAGGTCAGGGCCCCCCTTGTTAGTCAGCGGCCTCCCTGTAGGTAGTCAGTGCCCCCTTTAGGTAGCAGGGTCCCCCTTGTAGTCCAGGGCCCCCTTTAGGGTAGACTCGGGGCCCCCTTTGTAGTCAGGGAACACCTTGTAGTCAGGGCCCCTTTAGGTAGCAGGGCCCCCTTTGTTGAGACAGGGCCCACCTTTGTTGCCCAGTGTGCCCCTTTGTATGTCCAGGGCCCACCCCCTGTGCCAGGGACCCCCTAGGTAGCCTCAGTGAACCCCCCTTAGGTAGCCCTGGGCCCCACTGTAGGCTAGCCGGGCCCCCTTTTGTACCCTCAGGGCCCCTTTTGTAGTCCAGGGCCCTATTTCGTAAGCCCAACCGGGCCCTCTTTGTAGCCCAGGGCCTCCTTTTAGAGGTAGCCAGGGGCCTCTTTTAGGTAGCCAGGGAACCCCTTGTAGTTAGCCAGGGAACACCCTTGTTGTCAGGGCCCCTTTTGCAAGACAGGCACCTCCTTTTGTAGCAGGGACCCCCTTTGTAGTCCAGGGACCCCCTGCTAGTCAGGCCACCCCCTTGTAGCGGGACCCCTTGTTTCCAGGGGACCCCCTGTAGCCAGGGACCCCCGTAGTTAGAGTCCCCGTAGCCAGGGAACCCTCCCTGTTGTCAGAGCCCCCCCCTTGTAGCCAGGGACCCTGTAGTCAAGGAGGCCCCCCCTTGTAGCCACGGGCCCCCTTTGTTAGACAGGGACCCCGCCTGGATGAGTCAGAGCCCCCCATTTTGTAGCAGGGTCCACCTGTAGTCGAGCCCCCATTGTAGCCTGGGTACCCCTTGTAGCAGGGACCCCCTGTAGTCCTGAGCCCCTTGTAGCAGGGACCTCTTTGTAGAGCACAGAGGCCCCCCTTTAGTAGCATGGGGACCCCCCACTTGTAGCAGGACCCCACTTGTAGCCAGGGACCCCACTTGTAGTTCAGGCCCCCCTTGTAGCCAGGGCCCCCTCTGTAAGCCAGGGGACCCATTGTATCCAGGGACCCCTGTAGTCACGAGCCCCCCCTTGTAGCCGGGCCCTCCCTTGTATCAGGACCCCCTGTAAGCCTGGGACCCCCTGTAGTCAGAGCCCCCCTTGTAGCAGGACCCCCATAGTTAAATAAAAAAAAAAACATTAAACAAAAACAGCCACTTACCTGTCTCGGCTCCCGCTCCGCCACATCACGTGGACGTGGCTCCATACTGCCGCCCTGCATAGGCCGGGCGGTGACAGTGGCGGGGGTCACGCCGGTCGCCTACGTCAGCAGTAGGGGCGGCGCCAGGAAGGCTGAAGGACTAACACCTTCAGCCTGCCGGGCTCGAGATCAGCGGGAGCGCAGCGCTAGTGGCCTGTGATCCTCGCTGACATCCCGTACGCCTGCCACGGGACTCGGGGACATTAGTACTGGCTACCGGGCCGGTCTTGGAAAGCCGCACAACCGGGACGGAGGACCGGGCGCTCAGTGACCGGGTTGCCGCGGGCCGGGCCCCGGGGAGCGACGGCACTGCCTCCGGGGCACTCACACGCGGCTTTTTTTTAGGGGGGCCCAACGGGGGATTCTCCTCCCTAGTCCCCGGTGGCCCAGTCCGAGCACTTAGTGCCCAATCTCTGCTTCATCGGAGGGAGATGGGAGTCTGCTTTCTAACCTGGTCAGCCACGGAAATGTTTTAAAGTGGGAGCGGGCATTATATGCGAGTGCTGTGCACCGTGGTGAAGTGTAACTCCTGTCGTGGGGAGGAGCGGCATGTGGGTGCCTATGTGCCAGAAGATCAGCATGCAACTTGTGTGGGAGAAGTTGGTCATGCCACATAGAGATTGCCCCATCGCCTGGACATTAAACATCTGCGGGACTCCCCCTGATGAGGGCCATTACTGGAGGGGGCAGATGACCTGGGAGGAGGTAGAGGAGGTAGCCTTGTTGACCCAGCCTAGAACCACAAGCCGGCACAGGTAACCAGCCCAGACCAACCACAGGCAGGGGTCAATAGTGGGGAGCATGAGGTGGCCAGAGCTAGGATTGTCGGACTCATGCACTCCGGTTAGCACACCTCTATTACATGCCAGCACTCTAATTCCAGAGAGGAGGACAAAACAAAGTAAGAGGAATAAGGATAAATCACCCGAACACCTGAGGAGAATCGGAATCTTGTCCATAGATTCTGGTGGTAAGAAGGTGATATAAGGGTGAGGGTACGATGCCGCTCTCTCCAAACAGGTACAGTGCCTGTCTTATGAGGAAGCTAGAGGAGGAATATAGAACGGGAACTAAGCCAAAATAATATGAGGAGTATGACGGAGACCGGAGAATTACCCCCCCAAGAGAAGCAGCCCCACTCTCGTCAGATTCAGACATGGAGAATGGTGGTCGGGAGGACGGTCTGATTCTGGACCTATGACATTGTCACCAGATCATGAGCTATAGAGGTTAGGTAGAACCGGGAGGAGTTGAGAATGAAGGAGAAAATATATGTCCGGTATAAATATGAGGCAGTTCTTTATTTAGCTTTGTGTTTGTCCTTTTCTCACAACAGGTTTGGACCTTTGGGCCAATGTATGAGCTCGCCCACATCGGGGCGCCACCTTTTCGCCTAGTTTTCACCTTTGCGCCCCTCATGTATGTCAGCGCCGAGGTGCGCTCATACATACTATGTAAAGTCCGCCGCGCCTCACCAGTGTGTGGGGCGCAGTGCGGGACTTAGGCGCTGTGCGGGACTGCGCCTCACATGTATTCCGATTCGAGACAGTCTGGAAATCAGCGAGAATCATTCATTTAGATGTCCGTGCGAGTATGATATCAAAAAAATCCGCTCTTTATATAGGACGCCTAACATAATCAGAAAAGATCTAAAACCTACTAAAAAATACATAGATAAAATCAATTTCCAAAATCCAGAACGGCGCTATTTCAGGAATTTGGAAAGTTGAAATTTGCGGGAAATACTTTAATTTCATAAGTCTGTAAGCGCTTATCAATGGTCGTCAGAAACCTAGCGCATCAGAATAGGAGCGACAGTGACCCATATAAAACTTTGGGAGAATTTGAGACCTCAATCAAAATCAAAGCGGGGACCAGTTCCAAATTACAGTAAAAATGCAGAACAGAGCTTGATTTGGTTGGAGCTAGCGGGGGCTTGGCAATCTGGCAATCAGCAATAGTAGGGACAGGGGACCCATTATAACCTATGGAGAAGTTTGATACCAATCCAATATTCAAAGGCAGGGAAGGTCCAAAATACGGTAAAAATGCAGAAAGAGATGTTTGGTTGAACTACCGGGGGCTTGGTCAATCCAGCAATCAAGAACGCGAGTACTTGTCCCATTGAAGTCTATGGGAGAGATCGGTGGTCAATGAAAATCTCGGCTCTCAGAAGCCGTGCGGCATGGAGTTTGAATAAAGGAAGTGTCCCTATTGTGCATATAAATGAACAATAATATGGGGGTTCGATAAAAAATTATTAATTCATAAAATCATGTTTATTTATTTATTTTTGTTACACCCCATACTATTGTTCTTGGCTAACAGAAAATAAAGAAATAAACATGATTTTATTGAATTAATATTTTTTTTTCGTTACCCCAATATTATGGATCATTTTATTTACAGTTCCGGTACATAACTTACTGTAGTGCTTATCATTTAATTTCGTCCATGTACAGTTTTATTCCAGATTGCATTAGAAATTACCACATAAAGCGTCGGCTCGCTCTCCATTGGTCCAATAATAAAATGCGCCTTGCACCTTTTAAGTTAGCCAATCACAAAAAGAGCTCAGCTCTGATTTTCTTTTTCCCACAGAACTCTATGAGAAAGCGCTTCGCGCTCTGATTGGCCGGGGATAGCAGACAGCCCCTGACTTTTGCTCAACCAATCAGCTTCTTTTCTGCATTTTTACTGTTTTTTGGAATATCCCGCCCATTGAATATGAATGGTCAATATTTCTTCATAGGTTATATATGGATCACTGTCCGCTTCCTATTCTGATTGGTGGTTTATGCCGACCAATGAGAAGAGTTTACAGTAATTTGACATTACAGTATTTTCCGGCAATTCTATCTATTGCAATTCCCTGATATAGGCCGCCGGTCTCGGCGCACAACACGCGTTGTTTGGGTTTACTGATAATGTACGTACTAGAAGGTTCCAGCGCTTTTTCAGAGAAATATTTACGTACATAAAAATGATTTTTTTATTCCTATCTCCATGCCGCACGGCGCTGAGTGGCTGAGATTTCATTGCCCGATCGAGCCATAGGAATAAAATCGGACAAGTAGCTCGTGCTTGATAGCTGGGATAGCCAAGCTCCCCCGCTAAGCTCAGCAATAAGCTCTTTTCAGCACATTTTTCACTTTATTGTGAAACTGCTCCCGCCTTTGTTTTTGAGTGGTCAATCCCTTCTTCCATAGGTTTAATGGTCTCTATGTCGCTTCCTAATTCTGATTGCTGGTTTATGCCGACAATGAGAATAGGCTTACAGAACTTTGAATTACTGTATTTCCTGGCAATTTCCAATACTCCTTATTCTGAGTTTGCGCCGTTCTAGATTTTTGGAAAGTGATTTTTTTTATTTTTTTTTTATTTTTGAAGGTTTGAGCTCTTTTTCTGATAATGTTTTCCGCCTTTATAAAGGCAATTTTTTTGGAATCATACTCCTGCTGCACGGAGCTGAGCGCCGAGATTTCTTTTGTGATCTTCTATATGTTTCCTCGCATGTTCCGTTCTCGCTTTTCTTCGCCTCCGCCGGAGCATTTTAGACAGATCAACTAGGTCTGGACTTGGTCGGAGCCGGCGAAGCGCTGCAAGGCAGCCAGCACTTTGCCGATATCCGCATCGGTACATGCTCGGATGTTTTCATCGAGCGCGCCGTGTCCCGCCCCGGAACGCCCACGCCCATGCGGGGCGCAGCTGAAAGTGGCGAAGGTTACGCCAGAAAACAGACGAAAAGCCCGTTCATACATGTGGCCCTTTATGTTGAATTTACTTCCCTTAAAGTTTAGCCCTTTAGTTAAAAAAGTTTTTGGGAAATTTTTTTTTTTTTGGTTTTTGGGGGATTATTGTTTTATTGTATCCCTGTTTGTTTACACAAAAAAAATTGCCCCTTGTAAAAAGAATAAAAACTACTATAATACTGCCCCTATGTACCCGAATATAAATACTATAATACTTTCCCCTATTTTACAAGAAAATATAACTTTCTATAAAATGCTCCCCTTTGGGACAAGAATTTTTAATTTCATAATATTTCCCCCCCCATGTACAAGGAATAAAATACTATAATACTGCCCCCCATGTACAAGAAAATAATACTTAATTTTGCTCCTTTTGTACAAGGGGCTATTAAATAATATAATTCTGCCCCCTTTTTACAAGAATATTAAATATATTAAAACTGCCTCCTTTTTACAAGAAATATAACTACTATTTAAAACTGCTCCTGTGTACAAGCTATAAATTTCTTTTAAAAATTTCCCTATGTACAAGAATATAACTACTATAAATTTCTGCCCCCCCTGTACAAGAATATAACTACTAAAAATTTCTTTTCCTATGGGACCCAAGACTATAAATACTTTTAAAATGGGCCCCTTTTACAAGAATATAAATTTCTATAAATTTCTGCCCCCTATGTACAAGGGAAAATAACCCAATATAAAAACCCGTCCATGTGTACAAGAATATAAACTAAAATTAAAATTTCTGCTCCCTATTTTACAAGAAATAACTACTATAAAACAATGCCCCCCATGTACAAGAATATAAATACTTTAAAAAAATGTCCTTGTACAAAAAATTTAACTACTATTAAAAATGCCCCCCCTGGACAAAAATATAACTAATATAATTTTTTTTCCATGTGTACAAGAATATAATACTATAATACTGTCCCTAAAGTACAGAATATAATAAAATTAAAAACTGCCCCCTATGTCAAGAATATAACTTTCTATAATACTGACCCTATGTATAAGAATATAATTTCTATAATACTGCCCCTATGTTAAGAAAATAAATACTATAATTACTGCCTCCTATGTACAAGAATTTTTAATACTATAATACTGCTCCCTTTTGAAACAAGAATATAACTACTATAACACTGCTCCCTTTTTATAAGAATATAAGCGCTAAAATTTGCCCTCTGTGTCCAAAATTTTTTATCTACTATGTCCCCACTTTTAAATGGAGCATTTTTAATTTAATATAACTTAGTATTGAGAAAATGAAGAAAACCCGTTTTTGTCTCCCTTGGTATTGTAAAAATAACTGAAGGACTGGGTTTGGGGGGGTCGCTTTTGGGTTGTCAGATATTATTTGTTCAGCAATACATTAGCAAACGTTTGGGCGAAGGGGGAATTTTTAAGTGATCAAAGGGAAAAATTTAAAATTTAAGAAGCGCGGATTTTGACTTATGTTTAAAATTTCAACCCATAGTTTTTTATGCTTTTGTAGGCCGGGGGGGGGCCCCGGCGCCGGGCTGAGCTCTCAATCTTTTATGGGGGTTTTAATCAAAGTAAATAATGATGTGATAATTGAATGTAAAGGATCTTGTTAAACAGATTCATATAGTTTTCGGTTATTTTTCATAAACGCTTTCTATATCTTATAAGGACGAGGCTGGATTTATGGTTTCCCATCTTTCTATGATTTCACTGTGAATTGAACGATTTTCACGCTTTTCACTCCAGTTAAAAATAAGAAGTTTAAAACCAATTTTGAAAGGGCAAGGGGGGCCTTTATTTTTAAGAAAATTTGTCTAGGCAGGTTAAGAAAAATGTCTTTGTTGTCCATAGCGAAAAAAGCAAAAGCCCATAGCCCCAATAGAGCTATAGAAACCCAATAAGCTCATAGCAACCAATCGAGCCCACAAGGAAAACCAATTTTTCAGGGGTTTCTTAGGACAACCCCGGAAAAAATTTCCATAGAAAACCACCCCGGGGGCCCCAAAATTGCCCAATAAAGGAGCTCATAGAAACCAATCAGGGGCTCATAGCGTCAGTCAGACCCCATAGCGCCCAATCAGAGCCCATAGGGGCCAAATCAGAGCCAAAAGCAGGCAAACAGGGGGGCCCCATGCAGACCCCTAAAATGGCCCATAGCAGGCAACCCGGGGCCCAAATAGCGCCCAAAATCAGGGGCCCAAATAGCGGGCAAAATTCAAAAGCCCTTTAAGCAACAACCCAAGACCCCAAAGAAACCCTAATAGAGTCATAGTAACCAGTCAGGCCCCTTTAGAAACCCAAAATCAGAGTTTCATAGAAAAACAGACCCCATAGAAAAAACCCAACCCAGACCCCAAAATAGAAAGCCAATCAGGGTTTCATTCCAAAAAATCAGAGCTCCTAGCAACCAAACAAAACCCCTTTGCACCCAATTTCAGACCCCCAAAGCAACCAATCAGAGCCAAAGAAAACCCCAATCAGACCCCTTTTCATTGGGGTAACCGTCAGGGCTCATACCCAAAAATCAGAGCCCTAGAAAAACCAATCAGACCCCATAGCAGCCAATTAGAGTTTTTTAGCAACCAATAGAGTCATAGAACCCCAACCCAAGAGCCCCAATAGCAGCCAATCGGAGTCAAGCACCCAAAAATCAGAGAAAATAGTAACAATCAGAGCTCATAGAAAAATAACAGAGCCAATAGCAGAAAAATCAGACCCAATAGAACCAATCAGGCCAATAAAAAAGCCAATAGAGGTCACAAAAACCAACCCAGAGCCCAAAATAGAACCCAATCAGGCCACACCCGGCCCAATTTTTCAGGGGACATAGCAGCCAACCCAGGCTAAGCACCCAATCAGAGGCATAGCACCCCAATAAGAGCCAAATAGAAACCCAAATCAGATTGTCCCACCCAAAATCGGGACCCCAAAAGGGGCAACCCAACAGTTTCTCATAGCAGCCAATCAGAGTAAAAGGGAAAACTAATCAGAGCAATAGAAAGCCAATCAGAGCTAAAAGAAAACAATCAGACCCAAAAAACAGTCAATCAGAGGTCACAGCAACAAATCGGGCCCAATAGCGGGCCTTTTGAGTCACAGGAAAAAATTTTCCAGTGCCCCCCCATACCCACCCCAAACCCCCGAGCTCAAAGCACCCAAATTCAAAACCCCAATAGCACCCCCAACTCAACCCCAATAGCAGCCAATCAGAGCTAAAAAGCGGCCAATCAAGACCCATAGCACCCAAAATCAGAGCCATAGCAACCAATCAGACCCCACAGAAAACCAATCAGAGCAAATAGTAATCGTCGAGCCCCATAGCCCCCTATGGGAGTCATACCCAAATTCAGAGCCCATAGAAACCCAAAATTCAGAGCTCATAGCAACAATCAGAGAAAAATAGCACCCAATCAGACCCAAAGGGGGCCAACCAAATCAGAGCAATAACAGAAACTAGGGTCACAGCAAACAATCAGAGCCAAAAAGAAAGCCAATCAGAGTCACAGCGACCAATCAGTCCCCATAGAAACCCAAATTTCAGGGCCTCATAGAGCCCATAAAGAGGCCATTGGCAGCCAATCGAGCCTTTTGCAACCAATCAAGTCTGTAGCAGCCAATCAGAGCCCATAGAAAAACCCAATCAGATTTCATAGCACCCAAATCAAAAGTTTTCATAGCAATAATCAGACCCAATTCCCCACCCCATCAAAAGGCTAATGGGAAAAAATTCAGACCCAAAACAGTCAATCAGGGTAAAAGCAACCAATCAGGGGCCATAGCAGCCAATAGACTCACACCCGGACCAATCATTTGCCCATAGCAGAAATAGGGCCCTAGCAGCCAATCAGACCCCAAAGGCAAAAAAACCCAGACTCAAAGAGCCAATCAGAGTAAAAAAGCACCCAATCAGAGTCAAAGGGGCCAAATAGAGCCCAAAAGCACCCAATCAGACCCCATAGCAACCAATCAGGCCCAACAGAAACCCAATCGAGCTCATAGAAATCAGTCAAAAGGCCCATTTAGCAACCAAATCAGGGGCCCCAAAAGCCAATCAGAGCCCTTTGAAACCCCAATCAGACCCCATAGCACCCAAATCGGGCCCCAAGCAGAAAAATTTCAGGGGCCCATAGCACCCAATTCGGTTAGTAGCCCCAAATCAAAACCCCCAATTAGAAAACCAATCAGAGCTATAGAAACCCAATCAGAGTTTCATAGCAGCCAACCCAGAGCCCCTTAGCAACCAATCGGGCCCCAACAACAACCAATCAGAGCTCATATAAACCAGTGGGACCCCCATAGAAACCCAATCAGAGCCATAGCTAATCAGACCCCTAGCAATAGTCGGGAGCCCATAGCACCAATCAAGTCTTTGAAAACCAATCAGAGTCATACCCAACCCAAAATCAGAGTCATAGCACCCAATCAGAGCCTAGAAACCAATCAGAGAAAACAGAAAACCAAATTCAGAGCAAATAGTAACCAGTCAGGTTTTCCAAATTCGGGGCCCAATAAAACCCAAATCAGAGCCCATAGCCCCAACCCAGAGCTCATAGCAACAAATTCAGAGTCAAGAAACCCAAAATCAAAAGCTCATAGAAACCCAAATTCAGGTCATAGACCCCAATCGGAGTATAGAGCCAATCGGGACCCCATAGTAACCAATAGAGCTTTTAAGAAAACTAACCCAGAGCCAATAGCAACCAATCAGACCCAATAGAACCCAATCAAAACCCAATAACAGCCAATCAAAAGGTCACAGAAACCCAAAACAGAGCTCATAGTAGCCAACCCAGAGCCTTTTAGCGGCCAAATTAAGACCCTTAGCAATCAATCAGAGCTAATAGAAACCCAAATTTAAAGAGCTCATGGGAAAACCAATCAGGCTCTTTGCAACCCCAATTTCAGAGCTCTTTGGAAACCCTTTCAGAGCTTTTAGCGAGCAATCAGAGCTCAAAAGGAAACCCAAACCAGGGCCTAAAAAGAAAACCAAAAAAAGATTTAAGGAGTAAAGGGGAAAAGGGGTTTAAAGGGAAAAAAAAGGGCGTTTTTTCCTTTCAAAAGAGGGACCCCTTGGGGAAGGTGGTTTTAAGCGGGGGTTTGGGGCCCTTTTCTTTTTGGGGGTCTCGTGGGATTTCAAAATGCTTTTTTTGCTGGGGACATCAGTTTTTCGGGAAAAAAGTCCTTGTTATGATATAAAATGAAGGGAAACCCCGGTCGCGAAATTTTAAATTTTGTTCCGGTCTGTTTACTAGAGAGGGGGGGCCCGGGCTGGATGTGAATGGGGTTAAACCCTTTACCTTTTTTTTTTTAGCTGTTAAGGGTCTTGAAGACTGGCGGAGGGGTTGGTGTAGAAAAAAAACTCTTTTTTATTTTAAAGATCTTTCACCCCCAGGGCCCTGCACTCGTACCCCAGGCCAGCAAAAATTTTTCAAGTTTTGCCCCATTGGGAATGGGAAAAAGAAAGGGGCCATGGGAAACTGTAAATGTTTGTCTTATTTTATAGTTTCCCCTGAGATTCCTGCTTCTTTTTTTTTTAAAACCCAAGAAAATCGCCAAAAAAAAAGGGGGTTTTTTCTAACCAGGCAGTTCTGGGACCCCACATTTCCCGGGAGTCTATAGCAGTGACTGACACAGCAGCTCTGTTGTTCTTAGCTGATCCTGTTACACTGACATGACTGCAAGAAATGTATAAAGTATAGGCCCCCAAGGTCCCGAGCTTTTTAAACCCAAACGGTAAAAGGTTTTCATTTAGCCCTCACAAAAACCCCAATCAATTTGGGGGGTTTCCTGGCCCCATTTGTCCCCCCCCGCACCTAAACTACCCCACAAAAAAGTTAGGGTTATTTGGTTTTTGGGTTTTAAAAATTTCAGGGATGAATGTAATTTTTCTTAAAACATTTTTTTAAATGCAGAAAGGAGCCGTTTCTCCCCTTTTTAAAATCCCACTCGTCCAATGCCAGTTTTTCGGGAAATTTTTGGGCCACAACTTGTGTTCTCAAACAAGGAGCTTAATGGAAAAATTTTTCTAAAAACGGGTTTGTTTGATCCTGAATCCCCTCAAAAAAAATGTAGGGGGCCCCAAAATTTTAATTGGGTTTCCCCCCCCCCCAACTCTTCTTTCCTGCTGTTTACAGGGTGCCCTCAATGAGCCCAAAAGACAACACCTAAAATTTTTTTTCAACAGGCCCCTCCCCCAATTGCCAGGCTTCTAGGAAGGATGCTCTAAATGGGAATTTCCCCCTGGCTTAGGGTGTCACAGAGTGTCATCAGCAGGTTGTATCAGAGTAAGAGAGACTGGAAGAGCCCCAGAAAAAGGGAAAGGAAATTTGGGCGTTTTATTTGGGAAACCCAAAAGCGCTGCGGAAAAGGGGAAAATGAATGCGGGCCCAAAATCTAGGCCCGTTTTAAGGGGGGTGAGAGGCACCCAAATGTCACATCAAAAACCCCCTTTTAACTGCTAAGATCAGCGTGGTATCGTGTAGATGACCTGGGCCCCACCACCAGGCACAAGCTTTTGTTACAGTGTGGTCAGGGTGTCCAGTCAATACAGAAACCCGCCCTACACCTGTGGGTTTGGGACAGTGACACCTCTGCTACTTGAATAACATTTTTTCATCCCGTCATTGGGGCCTCTGAAAGAGCAAACCCCTTGGCTTTATATCATCATGGATGACAAAGCTCCTTTATCGATTGGGGGCATCATTAGGGAAAAAACTGTTGGGCGGTGCACTTTCTCCAGATTTCCCAAAACCCCCCAAAAAAAACCCCCTTGGGGGTCCGCTTTAGGGCGCCGTGTAGAAGTCCCGTACCCGAAAATAATGACCCGGGAAATGCCCTTTCAGAAGAGTGGGGGCCATGCCTTTGCAACCAAAAACTCCTTGTGAAGAGGGAGGGCTTTTTTGTTCCCGCTGTGTTTTTGCTTAGACCACAGGACCGTTATGGAGACCCCTTACATCTTAGATGGGGGGAGGGAAACCCCCACTGGTGTTGGGGTTTTGTTTAAATTTAAAATTTTTTTGAGATGGAAAATTTAAAAATCGTATGCTTCGACTTACACGGACGATTTAAATTTTTGGGGAAAAAAAGAAAATAAAAAAAAATTTTTAAAAAACAAACAAAAAAAAGAATTCCCCCTGGAAAAAATGGGAAAAAATTAAGGGTCTTCTACTGCAAATTATTAGTTTTTTAAAATGTAGGAAAAGGGTTTAAAAGGAAATATTAAAAAAAAAAAAATAAAATTTTTCCCGTTCTGATTTTGCTTCGTTCGTCGAGCTAAAGAAAATTTTATCTACTGATAACGTACATAAGTTTCTCAAGGTTACCAACAACCTCTCTCTGCTCTTTCTCTCTCTGATTGATCCACGCTGCCCCTCTGCCGTTTAGTTTATTTGGCTAAGTCTTTTCTACAGGGGCTTGTTTACCTAAGTTATTAACAAGTTTACACCATTTAGAGCTCTGGAGCTTTGTGCACTACAGATTTATTTACCCCCCATTTTGTTATGTCACTGTAACAGCAGACTGGCCCATAGAAACCCAAAACCCCAGCCTGAACCAGAATTTGGGTCGAAAACCCGTCTATGGCTCTTTGAAAAAGCCCTGGGGAGACCCGCGTCTTTTAAAAATTTTCCCACCCAAATTTTTATAAACCCCAACACAGGCCCAAACCCAATGACTTCAAATTAAAAAAATGAAAAACGGGTTCATTTCCTCTGTGGGGGGCGCTGCAGAAATATTGAACATTTGTGGCTGGGTTCTACTAGAGATTACTACTGATCACTGCGGGTCTCAGACAACCAACAGGTATTTTATGAAGAGTTCAACCCCTTTTAAGGGTAGAAGGCAACTCAGGAACCAATATTTGCTATGGAAATGTTTTTATGGGAAAATATTTTCCCCTAGATGGGATACTAATATACATTTCTAATGTTTAGAAATTTAAAGGGGGTTGGGGCCCCCCCATTTGGGGACGATCC